>MU225668.1:583950-604753 GCA_018584345.1 Thuja plicata
TATATATATATATATATATATATCAGCCAATCCAAATATGTGAAAGAAATACTCAAGACTTTTAGTATGGATGACTCCAAGCCAGTTGGAACCCCCATGGTAAAATGGTGTAAATTGTCTGAGGATGATCAATCTGATGTAGTAGATGTTACTTTGTACAGTTCTATGATTAAGTTATTGTATGTTGTTCATAGAAAACCAGATATTTCTTAAGCCGTTGGAATAGTGGCCATATTTCAAGAAATCCCAAGGAACCTCATATGGTTGCAGTCAAGAGGATATTCAAGTATTTGAAAGGGTCAATTGACTATGATCTGTGGTATACTCATAGTGGTGATTTCCCTTTGAATGTGTTTACTAGTGCAGATTGGGTAGGAAATGTTGATGATAGAAAGAGCACATGAAGTGGTGGTGCATTATTTCTAGGTGAAAGTCTTGTATCTTGGACAAGCAAGAAGTAAAATTGTATCTCACAATCTACTACAGAAGTAGAGTATGTAGTGATAGCTATAAATTGTACCCAAATTGCATGGATGAAGCAGATTCTTGAAGGTATCAAAGAAAAGGTGATTGAACCGGTAACTATTTTTTGTGACAATACAAGTGGAGTAAATATTTCTAATAAATGTTGATGATAGAAAGAGCACAAGTGGTGGTGCATTATTTATAGGTGAAAGTATTGTATCTTGGACAAGCAGGAAGCAAAATTATATCTGATAATCTACTACAAAAGCAGAGTATGTAGTGAGAGCTATAAATTATACCCAAATTGCATGGATGAAGTTGATTCTTGAAGGTATCAAAGCAAAGGTGATTGAACGAGTAACTATTTTTTTGTGACAATAAAAGTGCAATAAATATTTTTTAAATTTTTTTAATTTATTTTTTGAAGAAAACTTCCTCTAAAATAAATAAAATCTTTTTTTATTTAATATATTATCTCTTGCACATAATTAAATATTTTTTTAATTATTTAATGTTAATTAAGTTTTCAATTTCATCCACTCTTCAAATAAAGCAGTATGTTTTATTTGGTTTTAAAGCAATTTTATTAAATCTCGTCCATCCAAAATATATATATATTTAATCTCAACCATCAATCAGTCTAAAATATCTATATAAACCCCCTTCAAAACCATTTTGAATCATCACAATTTTTGAGAGCACATCTATTCTGCAGGATTTGCAAGTGAATTGTGATCAACACATATTATCAATCTTTTCTTTTCATATTCTCGAATCTCCAACTCATAAACGTTACCAACATCAACACTGAGCACCATCAAAACAATGTTTCAGAAGGAGAAGAGAAAAGCAACAGAGGTTTGGATTAACTATTGGTTTGCGCATAATTGCTTGTTTGATTTCCAATAGATTAAGTTTCATTTTTGTTGTTTGTGGGGATTTATGTTGATTATTAGTTCATTCTCGGTTTAGTCTGGTACTACTAATCCTCTATTTGAGCTTGTGCAAATTTGACCCATACATTTTGGTGAACCCAATGTGAACTTACAACCTGTATGAAATTTGGTCATATCTTTCAAAACGCATGGAATTTTTGTATGAAATTTGTTTTACAAGTTGATGCTGATCTAAGGAGGCCACAAACCAAAATTCATATTTTTTAGATTTTTTTATTTTTTTTTAATAATTTTGTTATGATATTTCATTAAAAAAAATCATTATTGGGCACAAATCAAAGTTTCTTTTGAAAATAATTAAATTTTTAGAAAGGTCTTGAAATTATAGAGGAGGTCTATTCTCTGTGATTTTCATTTCTATGAAATTATTTTGCAAAAAGAATAGATCTTTTAAAACTAGTTTGTTCTGATAAAATAGATCCCTAGGGCACAAATTAAGGAATTATGATCTAAAATTTCTTTTGCAGGTATTGGTTGACATAACAGAAAAATAAATAAAAATTTGTTGCCTTGATGAAAACCTGGCAAACAGGTGTCTTGGTAACCAAAAAAAAATCAAGAGAAATAATTTTGTCTAAGAGTGAAAACTTGGCAAACACGCACTTTGGGCAATTCCATGATGAAAACCTGGAAAACAGGTGTCATGTGTAATTCATGAACTTCTTGCATTCCATACTTGGGGGCAGGTTTCATCCATGTTATCCTATCCTATCACATCCCTTTCATTTCCTCCATTATCCTATGTCCCTCATATCCATTATCTTATCAGCATCCACATTTCCCTTTTCCCAACTTTGATCTTGACTTGAAGCTAGAGATCTCCCTAGAAGCATCACATGTCTTACCTGCTTCATGTTGTCCACATTCATTTGGACCACACCCCTCATGTTGTCCACATCCCCTATCTTGTACACATCCCTTTGGTCCACACCCCTTATCTTGTCCACATCCCTTTGGTCCATATTTCCTATATTATCACAACCTTCAATCTCTATCCCTTCCTCTTATCCATTATTGATCTTGCTTATCCTATCATTATCCTATCCAAATCCCTCTCTTGGTCTTGATAGAAAATAAGAAAAAAAAATTGCAAAACATGTTTTCAATACCTTCTTGACATGTCCATTCCTATAAACCACATGCCAATCAATACATTGTTTAGTTATCCTATCTTGTTATATCCAATCCCTAAGCTTGGCAAAAACATGTTACCCCATCCCTTGGATAGTCCTTGACATCCAAACAGCTTCAAGACATACTAAGAGATCTTTGGCCTTCATCAATCTACCAATCCATCCATCGTTCCATAATTTCCTAGACTTGCTAGACAATGGGGACAGTCTTAAAGTCCTGAAAAAAATCCCTAAAAATTGAAAAAAAAAATTGAAAAAATCTCTAAAAATCTTAAAAAGGCATCAAAAATCCTTTTAAAAAGTCCTTAAAAAATTCCTAAAATCTTAAAAAATCATAAAAAATCCTAAAAAGATTAAAATTTCCTAAAAAAAAGTCAATCGTCATAAAAAAAATTGAAAAATCTCCAGCAATAAAATCCAATTTGTATTCAATCAATCAATCAATCAATCAAACTTTTGTCTTATACAGTAACGAATACCCTCAAAACCAAGCAGATCGGTCTTATATGAGTCATCCATTCCTGAAACCAGACATAATCAAGCATCAAAAAATCAAGAAAATAAAGGAATAAAAGACTATTAACTAGGTCAGTCAGGTCAGTCGGTTGTCAGTCTATCTTTCACGATTATGTTTTTACGCTACTCAAGGATACCACGGAGTGATGAGAGTAGCTATGATGGATCATGATCTTGTTTTCTTGGATTGATGTTTGTGGAATATTTCATTTTGATTCTGGGGCAAGGATGATTTAGGATAAATGCGGTAGGCGTTGTCACATATCTGGAAGTCACGCAAATCCATGATCTGAGCTTAACCCTAGAAAAGAATTGGACAATCTTTTTCTATTATTTGCTTGTTTCTACCAATAGAATCATAGCGGCATCTAGATGGTCTATATCTGGGTGCATTGGATTTTCTATCTTGGTTATTTATTTCAGATTATTAAGAGATCATAGCGGTATCTAGATGGTCAATATCTGGGTGCATTTGGTTCTCTTTCTTTTCAAATTCAGAGATCATAGCGGTATCCAAATGGTCAATGTTTGGGCGCATTTGGTTCTCTTTCTTTTCAAATTCAAAGATCATAGCGATATCCAAATGGTCAATATTTGGGTGCATTTGATTCTCTTTCTTTTCAAATTCGGAGATCATGTAGTATCCAGATGGTCAATATCTGGGTGCATTTGTTTCTCTTTCTTTTCAAATTCAGAGATCATAGCGGTATCTAGATGGTCAATATCTAGGTGCATTTGGCTCTCTTTCTTTTCAAAATTTAGAGATCATAGCAATATCCAGATGGTTAATATCTAGGTGCATTTTGGTCTCTTTCTGTTCAATCTCTCTACTCTTGGTTATCAAAGATCATAGCGGTATCCAGATGGGCAATATCTGGATGCATTGGATGCTCTTCCTCTTTTCAAATAAGGTGGATTGATGAATAAAAGTTGAAACAAAAGTTGGCTTTAGACTTGGCTACATCAATCATAATGATCACAATGAACTTCTTTTGCTTACTATTCTCTAACAAACTTTCTTCTAACTAACACATGCATACACTCAGATACATCGTGCATTTTAGGTTTGCATTCATTTTTACATAACAAAAAATTAAAAAACATGTGCATAAATCATACATGGTAGATCATATAATCAATTCATCTATCATCAATAACATCATGACTAACATAGGAATGCATACATCATCATCATATAGCAGTACAATGTTATCAACAAATTAACGCTCCTATCACATCTTTTCTCTCAATTTGTTGAGGAGGCATATAATCCACCTGCTATCGCCAGGGAAAGCTGGGGCAGGATCAAAATCTGAAAAATTTTCAACACAACATGACAAGCCACATTGTATCAAAGAGGGGCAAATGTAGACACCTAGAATTTTCCAATGTCTGCAAGCAATGAACTTTCTTCTTAATTGATTAAATAATTCTTATTATTTAATTAATTAGTGTCATTCTTCTAATTCAAATTCAAAAAATTAACATTTCCCTCCCTTTTCATAATTAAGTAAATTTTAATCATTTAATTATCTAATTTTCTTCTAATATTAATTAAATAATTTTATTATTTAATTAATCCATTTCCTCCACTTTAATTAATTAATCTTTATTATTTAATTAAGTACTTTCTTTCATTTTCCCCATTTAATTAGTTAACTAAGTTTTCTATAATTAAAGGAACTCTTTAATTTATTTAATTATTTATTTTTCTCAATAAAAGCAAAGTCTCCTAAAAATAAATAAAATCTTTATTTTATTTATTTATCTTAATCTTCTATAATTAATTGAATTCTTTAATTTTTTCATTTTTGTTCAAAGAAAACAATTCTTCTAAAAATAAATAAAATCTTTATTTTATTTATTTGTGTATAATCTTCTCCAATTAAAAAGGTTTTTTTTTAATTTATTTAATTTTTTTTAAGAAAACTTCCTCTAAAATATATAAAATCTTTGTTTTATTTATTATCTTCTCTCTTTCACGTAATTAAATAATTCTTTAATTATTTAATGCTAATTAAGTCTTCAATTTCATCCACTCTTCAAATAAAGTAATATATTTTATTTGATTTTAAAGTGGTTTTAATGAATCTCATCCATCCAAAATACATCTGTCTTTAATCTCAAACGTTGATCAGTTTGAAATCTCTGTATAAACCCCCTTCAAAACCATTTTGAATCATCACAGCTTTTAAGATCACAATTTTTGTGAGCACATCTATTCTGCAGGTTTTGCAAGTGAATTGTGATCAACGTATATTATCAATCTCTTTTATCATATTCTTGAATCTCCAAAGTCATAAACGTTGCCAACATCAACTCTGAGCACCATAAAAATAACATTTCAAAAGGAGAAGAGAGAAGCAACATAGGCTTCGATTAACTATTGGTTTGTGCATAATTGCTTATTTGATTTCCAATAGATTAAGTTTCATTTATGTTGTTTGTGGGGCTTTATGTTGATTATTAGTTCATTCTTTGTTTAGTTCAGTACTACTAATCCTCTATTTGAGCTTGTGTAGATTTGACCCCATACAACAAGTAATCAAAGATACATGTTATAATCACGAAGTGCAAGCAATCACTAGGATCCATTTACATTTACACTTTGCATTCATCTCCTTAATGAGATTACAATACTACATCAATACATCAATATGATCATATAGACAATGTTACACTAATACATCATTACACCCTTATGGGTGTACACATCATGGTACACTAAATGCTAACAATCATCATGCCAGTATAAATCAGAAGCTACACAAGAAACATAACGAAGAAGCATGATCATCCAAGGGCTCTCGAATCAACTTGAGAAAAATAATTGATGTGTGGCATGCAATGGGGGTCGAGGCCCAAAGTGGTCAGTCCAGGGTAACCCGTTATGGAATTTTTAATTAAGTAGAAACTTAATAAATAAATTTGAATGGGAATTCACATTAAATTAAAATATAACTGCCTCACCCATTTCCTAGAGATTACATGCATATATGAGGATGGGTTGGAGAAGGCCTAGCCATACATGGGACATAGACCTAGTATTACGACACCTCATTTATAGGAGAGGTGGTCGATTCCACATGAGTTCCACCTAGGCATCGGGTCCAAAGAAACTGTCAAGGAAACTCTAGCATAGAGCTATGTGATGAAACCATTCAGTATGTATCCTATAATTCCATCAAGTCTATTTAGATTCACCTATGGTATAGGATGTTCCTTTGTGGTTATCTTATGTTGTCTGTGTTGTTTACCCGAGTGCTTTTCTTATGTTAATCCTTAGTTTGGATGTTCATTGTTTTTGCCTTGCATATGTTTCTTGTGTGGTATGGGGCCTTGTGTTATCTCCTAGCTTGAGGGAGTGGACCTCAGGGTTCCACGTGGTTGGGTGGCAAGTATTATACCCATCGAATATTTTTCTAGAGTTGTTCGAGATCCCTTGGATGACCATGCTTCTTCATTATATTTCTCATGCAAATTTTGATTCAATGCTGGCATAATGATTGTTATCATTTAGTATATCATGATATGTACACCCATATGGGTCTATTGATATATTATTGTAACATTGTCTATATGATCATATTGGTGTATTGATTTGGTATTGCAATATAATTAAGGATATGGATGTAAGGTGTAAATGTAAATGTATATCAATGATTTCTTGCATTTTGTGAATGTAACATGTATCTATGATTAATTATCAGGTAATGAAAATATGGATAAATATGTAAACCTTGATCTTGATAATGTGGTTATATGTTACTTGAATGTAAAACTTAATGGGATGATTCATATTCTAAAATTATTTCATTGTCATATGTTATCATATGGACTTAGTCGTGTATGTTATGTGTTTCTATTAGCAATGTCTGGGAACCAAAGAGGACATAGCTATGTGGTTAATGTTTAGCAACTATAATTGAGATGTTATTTATGTATCATGGTTAAGACTCTGGCATGTGGTAATTGCATAGTGTAATGTGTTGGCATAACTGATGCAAAGATAAGTTGAGTATGTTATGGTATGTGTGTGATGCAAATTCGATGCTAGTTTGATCAGTTATGATATTGTCATTGATGTCAACTTAGTGTTTGTTGGTTGATAGTGTTCCTTTTATGGTGATGTATGTTCAAGAGGTTAGATATAGAGTTGTGGTAAGAATTTAAATGTGTGATTGTAAAGGAAGACTAAGTGTTGTCTCTAGATGTTGTATCTATGACCAAACAGGTTTATCACATGTATGGTGTGACTTATGATTGATTAAAGGTTGACAGGGCAACATGAAGAACATGATTTAGCCAAGGAGGAATGATTTGACATTTGTGTTAAATAGGTTTTGATTCAGGTGTTGTGGTTCATGATATGTTATCTTGACTATGTTATGGGGTTGTTGTTGCAACCAAATTATGATTAGGTGATCGGAAGATTGAGTTTCAATGGACAAGAGATCGTTCAATGAAAAGTAAAAGAAGTTCTTTGAAAATTCAGTTAGATCCTTGACCGATAATGATGTATTGTGTTGCAGTAAGTGATTATGTGTTCCAAGTATCATGATGATGTTGTAGATTGATGAGGTTCAATGAGTTTGCATTTTTATGACCATTATAAATGATTTTCTTGAAGTTGTGCAAGAACGTTGGAAAGTGTGTTGGGGTTTGACTTTTCTTTTTCAAATTAATGTGTTATGGATTTGAAGACCGACCTAAGTTTTTTAGTGAAATTTATAGATTTGTATTATGTTTTAAGGCTTGAGAATTGAGTGGGAAACATTGCAAAACATTTTTGTAAGGTGGTTAATTTCCCTAATGAACTTGTATTGTATATATATGTAAAATGATGAAATATACAAGTGTAGGTCATGGATGCAGATGTGCGGTTGAGAGAAGAGAGAAGAGAGAATATTGTATGCATGTTAAGAATAGATTGAGCTTGAACTGGATTTTTACTAGAAGAGGAGAACTATTCTTTTCATATCACTTTCATTTGTTGATTCCTAAAAATTTCATCAAGATAAATCCCTTAACCGGGTAGATCCTAACACACCTGATTTTTAAATCCTTTAACTAGGTGACTCTTTAATTAAGATTTGAAATCCCTTAACATGGTTACTCCTAACATGGTAAAGCTCCTAATTGGGCTAGAGGTAAATCCCTTAACCGGGTGGCTCCTAACATGGTCTTTCTCTTAATCGGGCATTTGTAAGCTCCTAATAGGGATAATCTCTTAACTATCCATACTTCATAAGAGTGAAGAATTATTTGTGGGTGCCATCTCCAGATATGGTTTTTCCCAGTTGGGTTTCCACGAGAAAAAATTTGGTGTTATTGTGTTGCATGGTTGTGGATTTTTATCTTCATTGGTTTGTTTATTCATGCAATGGATTCTAATTGATGCAAGTTAGTTGAGTGGTTTATGAAAAGTTTGAATTGATAGATTACTGTTTCAACCCCCCAACTCAGTAATATTTGATCTAATAAATACTAACAATTGGTATCAAAGCCTTGTTCCTCTTTGTGGTAAGCCTAACAACTTGATGAAAATATCTAATGATGAGGAAGAAACCTCCCAAGTTCTCTAAAGACAACTACCTAGTATGGAGTGACAAAATGAGTTATATCTAAAAGGTATGGGATCATAATACTAGATTCGTGTCATAAGAAAGTATATCACTCCTACTGGAACTCTCACTGCAAATAAACTAAAGGAGAAACATGAGAGTACTCGAGCACAAGAGTCTATTATAGGTACCTTATTTTATATTGAATATGTTTATGTTTGGGAAAAGTTTAAACTAATCTATGGAGCATATATTCATGTGCAAAAAGATAAGGAATAAAGTCTTAGAGGAAATTACGATGACATGAAGATGGAAGAAGGAGAGAACATTGCACAATATGATCTAAGAATAAAAGAAGTTGTTGGTGCTATCAGAGGTTTTGGTTGAACTATTGAGGAAGATATTGTGGTAAGTAAAATGTTTAGAACTTTACTGGCTCCTTATTCCATTAGAGTGTCTGCTATAAATGCACTGAGAAATTTTGACAATGTTACTATATATGGACTGAAGGGTAAGCTTACTACATTTGAGTTAAATAACTTTGGTAATAGTATCCCAAGAGTTGAGGCAACTTTCAAGGAATCAATTTCTAATGTACTGGTAAGGAAAGGAAAAGAAACAAGTCATGATTTTGATTTCATGTCAAGTTACACAAGGGAACTTGAAGCTATCTTAAAAGGTGAAAGGAAATAAGGAGATCTTGAAGCACTAATAGCAAAGAGATTTCCTAGAGGGACTGGTAAGTACAAAGGTAGCTACCACTAAAATGTTTTTCATGTAATAAGATTGGACATATTGCTACTATATTTCCTAATGGTGAACAAAAGAATAAGTTCAGAAGGTTTAAGGAAAAGGAAAGAAACAATGCTTTTTTTTGTAGTTGATGAAGGAGTTACCGATGAAGATTCAGAAGATAATGAGGAAGAGGAGTTTGTATTTTTTGCAGTCAAAGAAGATCCGTTAGAAGGAAAAAGGGCACTAGTTTCTCACATGGGACACAATGATGAATGAATTATAGATACTGGGTGCTCACATCACATGACCAGTGACAAGAGTAAGTTCATTAAGCTTGATGATTTTGATGGTGGTGTGGTAAGTTTTGGTTACAATACACCTTGTTTGGTCAAAGGAAAGGCATTATTTCTTTGAATGGTTATAGTAATACACGTTATGTTTATTTTTTGGATGGTCTAACACATAATCCATTGAGTATCGGTTAGCTAAATGATAAAGGTTACAGACTGAAATTCAAAGGAGGTATATGAAGAATAATTGGAAGCTCAGGTGATGAGATTACTATTGGTAGGAATACTAGAGGTAATTTATTCCATCTGAACAATACTATGAAGATTTTTGGCTATGGCATAGAAGGTGCTTTCATGTAAATTTTGATAGTTTGATCAAAGTGAGTAAGACAAATGCAGTTATGGAATTTTTACAATTATCCAAGCTAGAAAACATGATGTGTAAAGAATATTAGTTGGGTAAGTTAACTAGTTCTACTTTCAAAAGAAATTTTGTTTCATTTGAGAGCATACTTGATATAGTTCATACTAATCTTTGTGGGCCTGTGAGATAGATAAGTTATCTAGGTGATATAAATTTCATATTATCTACCGATGACTATTCTAGAATGATGTGGGTAACTTTCTTCATGGAGAATTATGATGCATTCCATAAATTCAAAACATTCAAGGCACTGGTTGAGAAGGAATCAGGTAAGAATTTGATGTGTTTAAGGTGTGATAGAGGAGGTGAGTTTACTTCTGCATAATTTGTTAAGTATTGTAAAGATAATAGAATCAAGAGACAAATGTCTGCACCGAGGAATCCACAACAAAATGGTGTCATGAAGAGGATGATTATAAATATTTTTGATGTTGCAAGGACAATGTTGATTCAAGGTGATGTACCAAAAATATATTGGAAGGAAGCGATTAGTATTGTTGTTTACAGATTGAATCGGGTGCAAGTAAAGAAAGGAACCAATAAGACACCTTATGAGCTATGGTATGGTCACTCACCTAGTATTAAATATTTCAAAGTCTTTGATAGTAGATTTTAGATTAAGAGGGATGATTTCACAGGCAAGTTTGATCCAAAAAGTGATGAAGGTATTTTCTTGGGTTATTCTACTAAAATTAAAGCATATAAGTGTCTCAATAAGAGAACTAACACAATGATTGAGAGTGAAAATGTAAAGGTGGATGAATGCCCTAAGAAATTTGGTGATTAAACAAAGAAAGTGACAGAAAATGATTAGGAGATTGTGTATATTGAACCAGAAGTGCATGAACTAGCAGGATAAAAAAAATGTTGAAGAAGTGATTCAACCGACAGAAGAAGATGCTCCTAGACTTGACCCAGTGATACCTAGGTATGTGAAGATGAATCACTCTATTGATCATATTATATGTGATAAGAATACAAGTCTTCTAACCAGAAGAAATCTTAGAGAAATTACTTGTTTTATTTCCAAGTATGAGCCTAAAATAGTGAAGGAAGCGATCAAGGATGCAGATTGTTTAAAATCTATGGAGGAAGAACTTGATCAAATTGAGAAGAATGATACATGGACACTTGTTCCCATACCTACAGATAAAAATGTAATTGGTACCAAATGGTTTTTTAGGAACAAATTGAATGAAGATGGATTTGTGATCAGAAATAAGGTAAGGCTTGTAAGTAAGGGCTATTCACAAGAAGAGGGACTAGACTATGGACAAAATTTTTCTCCTGTAGAAATATTGGAAGGGGTATGACTTCTACTTTCTTATGTTTCTTATAATAAGTTCATTTTTTTCAAATGGATGTTGTCATCTTTCTTGAATGGAATTCTTGAACAAGATGTCTACATGGAACAACCCAATAGTTTTGCATTGACAAAGGATAAGGACATGGTATGCAAGCTAAAAAATGTAATATATGGACTGATACAAGCCCCAAGGGCATGGTATGAAAGGTTACATTCTTATCTTATTTAGATTGGTTTTAATAGAACAAGTGATGATAGTAATGTGTACCTAAAAGTTGAAGGAGATAATTTGTTGATAGTTGAAGTATTTTTTGATGATATAATCTTTGGAGAAAATGATGAGATGATTTTGACATTTGCTGAGGAGATGAAGAAGGAGTTTAAAATTTCAATGATTGGGGAGATCAAATTCCTTATTGGGTTGCAGGTTTTACAACTAAAGAATGGTATATATATCAACCAATCTAAATATTGGAAAGAAATACTTGAGACTTTTAGTGTGGATGACTCCAAACCAATTGGAACCCCCATGGTAGAAAGATGTAAATTGTCTAAGGATGATGAATCTAACGTAGTAGATGCTAATTTGTAAAATTCTATGATTAAGTTGTATGTTGTTTATAGAAGACTAGATATTTCTCAAGCGGTTGGAATAGTGGCCAGATTTCAAGAAAATCCCAAGGAATCTCATATGGTTGCAGTCAAGAGGATATTCAAGTATTTGAAAGGGTAAATTGACTATGGTCTGTGGTATGCTCATAATGGTGATTTCTCTTTGAGTGTGTTTACTGATACAGATTGGGCAGGAAATGTTGATGATAGAAAGAGCACAAGTGGTGGTGCATTCTTTCTAGATGAAAGTCGTGTATCTTGGACAAGCAAGAAGTAAAATTGTATCTCACAATCTACTACAGAAGCAAAGTATGTAGTGACAACTATAAATTGTACCCAAATTGCATGGATGAAGCAGACTCTTGAAGGTATCAAAGAAAAGGTGATTGAACTGATAACTATTTTTTGTGACAATGCAAGTGCAATAAATATTTCCAACAATCCGATAATGCATTCCAAGACTAAGTACATTGCAATTAAGTATCACTTTCTGAGAGAGAAAGTGCAGGAGAAGGAGGTGAAGTTGGAATATGTACCAATAAAGGAGCATATAGGAGATATCTTCACAAAGCCACTACCTAAGGATACTTTTGAGTACCTTAAAGGTAAGTTAGCGGTTATGAACCTACGTGAACAGAACTAAGATGTTGTTGATGGATCAATCCATTGGATTTATTGCCACATCTTTTACTATGGATTGATGTTTTGGGGACTGCTCCTTAGGGGGGACAGTCGGAAAGAGATGGAGAGAGTTGCAGAAGATGAAGAATTGGGCATATTGCACCTTTGGAATTGTTGTCAAATGGGGAGAAGACATGGTAATAGAGAAATACAATGATTTATCAGCTAAGGGGGAGCATTTTTGGTATCTAGATATTTGCTTGGTATTGTTGGTGTTGCCATCAATGCCAAAGGGGGAGATTGTTGGCATAACTGATGCAAAGATAAGTTGAGTATGTTATGATATGTGTTTGATGCACATCTGATGCTAGGTTAATCGGTTATGATGTTGTCATTGATGTCAACTTAGTGTTTGGTAGTTGACAATGTGTCTATTATGTTGATGTATGTTCAAGAGGTTAGATCTAGAGCTTTGGTAAGAATTGGCATGTGCGATCATAAAGAAAGACTAAGTGTTGTCTCTAGATGTTGTATTTATGACCGCACAGGTTTATCATATGTATAGTGTGACTTATGATTGATTGAAGATCGATAGGTCAACAAGAAGAACATGATGTAGCCAGGGAGTAATGATTTGATGTTTGTGTCAAATAGGTTTTGATTCAAGTGTTTTGGTTCAAGATATCTTATCTTGGATATGTTATGTGGTTGTTGTTGTGACCACATATCATGATTAGGTGACTGGAAAACTGAGTTTTAATTGAAAGGAGATCGTTCAATGAAAAATAAAAGAAGTTCTTAGAACAGTTAGTCAGATCCTTGATCGGTGATGATGTATCATGTTGCGGTAAGTGATTATGTGTTCCATGGATCATGTTGATGTTATAGATTGATCGACGAGGTTCGATGAGTTGGAATTTTTATGATCACTATAATCAAATTTCTTGAAGTTGTGCAAGAACATTGGAAAGTATGTTATGGTTTGAATTTTCTTTGTCAAATCGATGTGTGATGGATTTGAAGGCCAACCTAATTTTGTTAGAGAAGATTCTAAATTTGTATTATGTTTTAGGGCTTAAGAATATAGCAGGAAATATTGTAAAACATTTTTGTAAGGTGGTTAATTTCCCTAATGAACTTGTAAATTGTATATATATATGTATATGTAAAATGATGAAATATACAATTGCAGATCATGGATGAAGAGGTGCGGTCAAGAGAAGAGAGAAGAGAGAAGATTATCTACATTTTAAGAAGAGATTGAACTTGAACTGGATCTGTACTAGCAAAGGAGTGTTGTTCTTTTTAGATCACTTTCACTTGTTAATTCCTAACAGTTTCATCAAGATATATCCCTTAACCGCGTAGATCCTAACAGGTCTAATTTATAAATCCTTTAACTAGGTGACTCTTTAATTAGGGTTTGAAATCCCTTAATAGGGTTACTCCTAACAAGGTAAATCTTCTAATAGGGCTAGAGTTAAATCTCTTAATCAGGTGGCTCTTAGCAAGGCCTTTCTCTTAATCGGGCATTTGTAAGCTCCTTACAGGGCTAAGCTCTTAATCGGGCGTACTTCAAAAGAGTGCAAACTTATTTGTGGGTTCCATCCCCACACATGGTTTTTCCTAGTTGGGTTTCCACGAGAAAAACTTTGGTGTTATTGTGTTGCATGGTTGTGGATGTTTATCTTCATTGGTTTATTTATTCATGCAATGGAGGTTAATTGATGCAAGTTGGTTGAATGGTTTATGAAAAGTTTGAATTTTTAGATTACTGATTCACCCCCGCCCCCTCTCAATAATCTTGGATCTAATAAATACTAACATAATGTTACTTGTATTCCTTGCAAAAAAAAAGTTCTCCTTTACATTAGTTTAAATAGTTGTCCTCTCAGGTTCCCTGACAGGGCATTACATCATAATAACCACAACCAAAAATAGTTTCTATATTTATAAATTAATATTAAAGAAATGCTTTATATAATAGGATGCTAAAATTAAATACTAAATTAGTAATATGACTAAACAATAATAATAATCAAATTACATTAGATTAATATCAATAATAATAACAATATGGCATCAAACATTATCAACAAATCCAAGTGATTAATTAGAGCCCAAAAATCAAAACATGATACACAAAACCTAACACAGTCTTAAGGATGAGCACTACATTTGTCAAGTTTTCAAAATGGAAGTTGAAAACTTTAGTGAAATTATACAATTTGTATATTGTCTAAATTGTCGAAGTAGCCCACTTTGGAGATTCATATTTTAGATCCAAATTTTTTTCATGTCAAATGGATTGTTCCTTACAATTTTAATCATTTTAATGTGCCCTTGTGTTCATTTTTCAAAGTTTTTTTAATTCGTTTGGTATTTTTATAAGATCAAAAGCCAATGCAAGTTATTGTAATTTGTCATTTGCACAGTGTTAAGTTTATTAGGTTGCCTTCTTTGGAGGTTCACATTATTAAACCAGTTGAGGGTTTGATGAAGAATATTATCTCCTATGGTTTTCATTATATTAGTGTACTCTCTTGTGCAATTTCAAGATCTCACGGTAAGGTTTGGCATTTTTCAAAGTCAAAACCATATGTAGTTTGTAGAGATTGGAAGACTAAATGTTCATGGCAGTTTTAGAGCAGTAATTTTTGTTGATTAATATCTTGCACATATGATGGATTTTGGAAAATCCGTTTGGAACAATGTCTTATGTATCTTAATAAATGTTAATGTTAGGTGACAGTGTCCTAGGACTAAGTTTGATGTTTTTCCAGAGCATGAAGTCTGCAAGGTTCAAGTAGATTCTGGTATGTGTGGCTACTTGGTCTGTTTTGGTCACAGTGTAAAAATGATAGAAAACCAATTTTAATGGCAATCCACCTAATCTTTCTTCATCCAAAACCATATAGAGGTCATTTTAAGACTAAGAGTTATTTCATAACAAAATAAAATTTTGCCAAGTTCATATGGGGACCTGACCTTCATGGTCAAATCATAGAGCTGGGAAGGGTTGACCGTAAGAGGCTTTGAATTATTTAAATAATTTTAAGAATCATTTGAATAAATATTATTTTCATTTGTTAAATTGAGATTATCATCAGATACAGTCTAAATTGTAGTGGGGTTTGGTGTTGAATTGCACAAAAAAGAAAGCGAAGTTAAAATTCATATAAATCATCTCTAAAATTATTTAATGTTCAAGATTTGCAGGGTAGTGAAGTTCTTGCCAAAGACTAAAAAATTCATTTTGATTTTGTCTAATATACTTGCAAAAATAGGCAGTATAATAATTCAAAGATAGAGATTAATTAATAATAAAAGTGCCATAAATTCCCAATGTCACATAAACTTAAGAAATGATCAAACTAACATAGTGTTTTGAAGTATCATTATCCTAAAATAAACAATATTATTTTTAGGACAAATATAAAAACTAATTGTTGATTCTAATTGACACAAATATCCTCCTTTCTTTTCTTGACCTTCACAAACTAGCATTAGATTCGTGTTGAAAGAGGTAAAATTTGAAACAATGTATGGTTTTTTAGTGCTATTGTAGCACATGAAGATTGAAGGAGGTCATTTTAAATTGTCAAAAGTGATGGAACATATTTTAAAATGTGAAGCCCGATGGATAGGAATCCAACAAATATAAGTTTATTTACTTATGATCATTCATTTAAGACATCGTATAGGAGATAATTAATGTATAACTCAATAAAAAACTAGTTTGTGCTAAATATCCTGGGTATTTTTCACTAACATTCATGGCATGTGGCATAACTTTTATGATAAGGAAACCTTGAAATACTATTATTGATATTAAAAAGACCTAAATGAAAATCTAAACACTACCATTCCTATACATGATAAGAATAAAGAGAACCCTAAGACATAAAAGTCGTGTAAAGGACTCATTATTTAGACAAATTGTCCCTAATTTGCATTTAATATGAGGAGATAATCCTTTGGAAGTGCTCTCAAAAAGCACTTGCATTGAAAGGGTAAATAATTAAATTAAGTTCCTTGTCAATCGACCATAAAACGCTTTGTTTCCATCTATTGAATAATTATGTAAGGTATTTTTGAAGTAGAATGTTTAAATTGGTATTCTATTGATGCATAATTTGTCCCTATTCTCACATCATTAGTTAGTGCAAATCTTGATATTGTTGATGTTGAGTGTATTTTGGAAGCCAAATGGGATGCTTAGCTAAGGAAAAAGGGACTCAGTCCAAACAAGTGGTAACCTTGAAATTGAATAGTTGAGGTAAAATTGAATGTTCACAATAAAGTGTTAACTTGCAACCCAGTTGATTAAAAATGCTTAATAAAAAGTAAAAAGTTAATATTTTTTCTTTTGAACAATAGTTGAACTAAATATAGTAGTAGAAGTCTCATGACCTTTGGTTGTTAGATGATCAATATCATATAGGGATTTTGTATGCCAATAGCTAAACAATATATACAAGTCATTCAGAATGGTTTGTAAATACATGTAAGTTTTGATGGTATGTGTAGACCATAATTAGAATATCAATTTCATGAAAAAGAGGTTTGGATGGATGACCACAAGATAGGTAGGGCCAATGCTTGACATACACAAAGCACATTGCATTTAGATGGTCTACTGAATAGCTAAACACGTACAATTGGCTTAACATTATCTTAAGAGGTTTCAGTTCTAGGAGTTTGAGACTAGGAAAATCCCCTAATTCCTTATTTTGTAGAAAATGTATCAGCAAAATAAACATAAAGTAAAAATTATGCATAAACTTTTTCCATGAATCAAAATGAACTGACCGATGTCAAAGTAAATTTTATCATTATAAATTCCAAAATGATGTGCTTAGATCAATCAAATATAAACACACATTAAAAAGGTGAAAAATAGAGTTTTCAAAACGAGCTCATATATAAATGAAAGAGGAGCCAAAGAAAATTGATTAGAATTCATAAACCCCAAATCATTTATTAAAATAGCCTAAAACCAAACGGATTCCTCGTAATAAAAACTAAGTTTCATTAATATGCTCTATTTCAATAAAGTCTAACAAAGATTATTCCCAAATAAAGAATCAATGCATTTGGAGACTAAAACACAATAAACTAAAAGCCAATTGTGGAGCCATTTCACCTAAATTAAAAGTGAAATTTATCATTATTTTTCAATCATTTCACCTAAAATAAAATTGAAAAGCGTCAAAAAATTCAAGCCATTTTGAATCCAATTTGGAACTATCATTCGCCAGAGATTTAAGGAAACAAAGTGGGAAAATAATTAGTTTCTACATAATACATAGAAAATTTCATTAAAATGTATTTATTTCAAGCAAATTTCCTAACCAATATACCATCCAAATAAATAATTGTCTTCTAAATAGAAGAAAACAACCACTCACAACTCACAAATATGTCATTTTTAGTAACAATTTGAATAGTTAGAAAAAGGTGAGTTCATGAATCGGTTGGGTAACAGGGTCACCAAAACCCTAGTTTCAGAAAATAGTCCATCCTAAAACTTCTCATTGAAATTTCAAATTTGGGTAGATCCAAAGATATGACATCGACAATTTCAGGACATGGAAACAATGTTAGAACCAAATTTTGAGGTTGCCACCCTAGTAAAATGAAGAGACATAGGTGCTTTTCTTCTCTCAATTTACTTAATCACTAAAAAATAATACAATTAAAATCCAAAAAGGTTGTTACCTTGTTTGTATCTTTTGATTTATTCTTGGGTTGCATGGCTTGTTGTAGGCTCTAAACTTTTTTTCTCTTGTTCTTGTTTTTCAAGCTGAGGCTTTGTCTTCCACAACCTTCATTTTTTTTTTGCCAAATTAGCCTTTGATGCTTTAGGATGCATAATGAATCACAACAACACACCCTGCAGCCTACTCTAATATCCATATCCAAATAAAACCCTTGTTGATTGGCAAATGGATGAGAAATTTTAAAAAAAAAGCCGCTTCGACTAAACTCAAACTAGGTTAACATTATCCAAACTTAAAATTTTCAAACTTCAATCTTTATGCAAATGATGTAGTATGTTACAGGTTGCATGCATAATGTGGAAACATAGACAAGGCACATGGTCCCAAAGAAGTGTGTTGTGACAACAATTGGAAACTTACTTGGGAAACCCAAACCTCTGCTAACATTCAGGATCATCAATAATTGTGCACTAGCTCATGCTACGGACCTCACAGGATGTTCTTCTGCACCAGCTCCTACAACTTGTTGCCAGGATCTCGCACAATATGTGCTCTCTTATTTCGTAACTTGCATTTACCCTCTGACAATTTTTTTCCATCAAACTCACTCCAATGAAATCACTGAAAAATAATTCATAAATTTAAAACTTAAAAAATTTGCACCTTTTTATATTTAAAGATAGAAATAAACTAGCAATTGCACCTTGGTGTGCATTGGATACGTTGATGATATTTGGAAGGGGACATTGGAATAGGTTTTTTGGTTTGTAGTGATGGGGATGTTTAGATGATTGAAATGTATTTTTTGTCCTTGTTTTATTTTAATTGGTGAATTGTTGCAAATTTCAATAGTGTTCCATGATATTTGTTTAGTTAATTTTTGTTTTCATATTTTATTTTATTTTTGTTATTTTGGGATACTTATATAGGTGCTCTTAGATAACCAACAAAAAAAGGGGGAGTTAAAGATTTCAAACAAAACAAATATAAGATTTCAAATTTATTCTAAAGCCAACCTTATATCTTTATTCTAAATTTGCAACAGTAAAAATAAACATGCCTAATTTTAATTAGAATACAACAAAAATAATATTTTATAACAATATTACTATTACATCCATTTTTATATAAATAATTAAGAATTTTTTTTAAAAAAATTATTAGTAAGAGTATAAGACCTTAACAATCCTAACATGTATAATAATCTAGTAAATTTTGCAATTTAAGTTGACATTATTTTTTTTTATACCTTTCAAGAAAATAAAGAGTTTGAAATTTGTGGCTTGTTAATATTGGCTTTAACATAAATGTAGGACGTTTCATGCAATCTAAACAACAAACTAAAAAGCATAGGTTACCAAGAGAAAACTTCATTTTTCAAAATTGTTCTTATAAATCATGAGGTTTAGGTAGTTGGTCAGATAGTTAGGATTTTAATTTTTGTTACCTTACATCACATAATATAGGCATCCATAAAAGCATTTTGCCTAGTGTCAAAATTTTACTTGCTTGCCTATTTTTAGTGTTTCTTTATCTGAGTCTACTAAAAGAAGGAAAATATTAGAGGGCTCAAAATTGGAGAGATGGTGAAGAATAAATTCCTATTGTATCCTATTCAATTTGATAAATCATTTATATATCTATTGATGTTAAAAAACCATACACAATTAAAACTAGAAATTCAAGCTTTAAATTTATATATCTATTAACTATGGGATATAAAGGAAAAGAGAGAAACAAAATGGCAGAATAATAAGCATACTATACTATAAAATATATTTATTATTAACTAAGGATATATTTATATTACTGAGGGTATTTTTTTTTTGTAATTTCGTACTCATAAATTATTGAATAGAAAATTAATATAAACAGAATAATATTGTATCCAACTAATAAATCTCTATAATATTCTACAGTAAAGTAATAAATCTGTGTAATGTATAGTATACGGGAATTGCGATATTTATTAGTATACTGCGCAAATCATAATGTAAACTATAGGCCCCGTTTGTTTCACGAAACTGGAATTGATTCAAAACCTTATTATCACAAAACCAGGTTTTGAAATCCCGGTTTTGCATCTTCGGGTTATAATTTGGACCGTTTGGTTGACCTGAAAGATGGATTAGTCAATCCATCTTCTGCGTTTGGTTGCCAATTTTGAAATTGGAATTGGAATTGACAAATTCCAACTTCCGCGTTTGGTTCACAATTTCGAATTGGAATTGGAATTCGACAAAGACTTTATAATTTTTTATTATTATTGAATAATGTTTAATTATATTGTGATTGATTTTGTCTATTTTTTATTTTTTTTATTTTTTATTTTTATTGAATAATGTTTAATTTATATTGTGATTTATTTTGTCCATTTTTTTATTTTTTTTATTTTTTATTTTTTTTAATTGCGCTTCTGATCATACATGTGCTTCTATATTCGCAGATAAAACTTGGA
>MU225668.1:607557-627402 GCA_018584345.1 Thuja plicata
CCCTGGTTTTGATATAATAAGGTTTTGAGTCAAATTCCAATTCCCCAAGATGCAAAACCAGGATTTCAAACCCTGGTTTTGTGATAATAAGGTTTTCACTCAATTCCAATTCCTGCAAACAAACGGGGCCTAAAGGCAAATATTGATAGCTAATGTACATTTAGTACAAATCACATGACATGCTTTTTAATGCTGCCAATAAATGACTACCATGTGTTTTTTTAATTTTCTTTTAATTAAGCTTTTAAAATGTGAATTTTCTTATTGCCTTTTTTGTTCACACTCAATAGAATTATAAATAAATAGCATTATTTATAGACTTAAAAAATCTTGAAATGTCAGATTAATTGCATTTCAAAACTAAATGAATGCAATAGTTTCCCTGCCTATGGCAGGAACTAATAATATTTATCTCTTCATTACTCTCCCTTATGATTTGTTTATACTGAAAGAAGTGGCAATGATTAAGATTGTAGTACTCTCCGGTGGAACAACAGAGTTGTTCGCTTATGCGAAAAGAACAACCTCTAATAGGTTCAAAGCTGATTGCAAAATTCATACTAAAATTAGGGGAAAACCATATTATTGTTGGGTGATGCGACGCGCTCCCCTGCCCACAGGTGGTTAATTATGTGGTGTTCCATGTTCACTAACAGTCATGGCTTTTGGTGCAACGGCAAGTGGGCCCTACAATTATCACTGTAACAGACAATACAATATGCAATTGTTTAAGACAATATTCAAAAAGAAAGAAAAAAGAATAAAAACATACAACACTTATCAAATAATCTATTTATTTGCAATAGACCAACAGTCTTGGAAAATACCTGTTGTCTAACCCAGGGTAGCTTAGGCTCTTCAAGCAATATTGGAAAGGTGGAAGGAGTTCTTGGATATACAAATTTAATAAGGAAGAGGAAAATAGGTCTTTATAAGACTTGCAAGTCGGCGAGAGAAGAAATCCAATATTTAAATATCCATCCCTTGGTTGCTAGGAAAGTGGATGTAGCCGTAATGAGTGTAATTTAATGATATATGGACTAACGAGTACCTCCTTGAAAATATTTATAACACAACATATCAAATTCATGAAGTGTACAAGATAGTTCGTATTTGTAGCAGTGCCAATTCAATGACTTGTCTTGTCTACCGAAAGAATTCCTGACAGGTATTATGTAGAGGTGTATGCTCGCGTGCAGCCTATACAAGAAAATCAATGGGTAGGACTTTCAAGCTTTGATTTCAAAAGTCACCCGGGCCTTCTCACATAAGAAACGCCTTCACCGTAAATATGAAATAACAAAATATTTACATTGATTGGTTGGAAAAATTAAGGAATAATCACAATTTAAAACTATCCCATCTCCCAATAGTTTCATACATGGTAGAAAATAAAAATTGATAAATTAAAATTACAAATATATTTGTGAGAAATAAAAGATATTATCTAACTAGTCATTACAGTATAGCTAATAGAAAAATAAATAAATTAGAGGTAAATTGACCAAATACACACAATATATTGAGGTTAAGATACTCTAAAGTTTCTTAGAACTAAAAAATTTGTAACTTAAGTTTTGTAAAACTATAAATCTATATGAGAAATCTACTATTTCACAAAATTGTAGAATTGAGAACTTTCAACTTCCATAAAATTAAAAAACTACTTGAAAGAATACAATAATATTATTTTATAATAAATATAATATTACTGTATTTAAATATTTTATAATTGTTTTACATATATTATATAGTTTTCCACAATTCAAATTGAAGATTTTTTTTGAAAAAATTTATAATCTATAATTAAAAAATATTATATTAATTTAAAATATTTAAAAAATTAAATATAGATATATATTTTTATTTTTAAAATAATTTTAAGAAAATTATCATTAAAAGTATGACCTAAATATTTTAATTTTTATTTTTAAAAATTATAGTTTATTATAAATTTGAGAGGCTTTAATACTAGTGATTTCAAACAATCAAATATTTATGCCTCTTAAACATTAGCTTAGCAACTGAATTTCCCAAAAAAACATCCATATTGCTAAAAGTTCATTTTTGTAAATATGTTTTGTTGAAGATTTTTTAGAATTTATTGGTAAAGCAATTTGGTAGCTCTACATTTTTGCGAATGCCGCCGGATTCTAACGATAGCTCCACCTTTTTGCGAATACCACCGGATACAGCGATGTCGGAGAAGCCACCGGATAAGGATTGCTCATCACAGAAGCCGCCACCTCTACCCTCTGGTTGCACCGCTGGCAACTTAGAGATCTGCACTGAATCCTCCACACTTAACAGGTGTATTCCTTCCTTTACTTCTAATAACAGTTTGTTTTATGCTACCTGTCGTTCGGCAGATCCCATACAACCAGTCCTAAAGGTGCCATTAATAAAAACCCTTAAGGATTCTGACAACCCTATCCTGACTGACGACATTAACAAGCATGTCGATCATTTTGATAAACCTAAATCTTTTTTTGAAGCGGTCACTCAAACCTCCATCCCTACAGCTGCTAGGTTTAACATCGCTCTGACTAATGAGGCCGAGGAATCTGGTAAGAGTTATGGGCCTACCTTGCAATCTTTTTCTGTTACTCCAAATTTGGAAATGTTACTGGAAATTAGGAATGAGAAGAATAGACTTAAAAATTCTACAATCTTTTTTGCGGCTGTTGAGGTTGAGAAATGCCCTCCTCGCAAGTTTTTAAACGACTGGTTCCACAATTATTGGAACCTTAAATTGGGATACCATATCTCCTTTTGTAGGCAGATACAGAAAGGATTGTTTGTGATTTTCTTCAATAACCATGATTCGCAAACTGGTATTCTTAAAAGGCAGTATTGGACGGTTGGAAATACTTCATTTTGTGCCCTAGCTTGGACCCCTGAAGCAGTTCATGAAGAATTTTTGGCCCTCTCGGCCCCTAGATGGATCCTGGTTAAAAATATTCTACCATTTTTATGGCGATTCCTTCCCCACTTATTGGAGCCTATAGGCAAATTTATAAGAATGGATGACACTGTCAGATTGGTCCCGCATATGGATGCTCGAATCCTAATTTTGCTTAACCTAGGTAGAGAAATACCTAATGATATTATTATTGATATTAATTCTGAGGCATTTTCATGCCCCATTGAAGTTTTAGGTGGCCTTAATACTTGTTTTCTTTGCAGAAAAGAGGGCCATCTGCGAAAAGACTGCCCAATTCTCAAAAGAAACCCTCCCATGAACAAATCTTCCAATAAAAGTGTGTTTGAAACTAACTCGAACCCCAAAGTTATCCCATCGACTAGTAATAATCCCCCGTCGGTCATCCCTTTGTTTGAACCAACTAGCTTAGCTCCTCCTCTTGTCTCTTAACCTTCTGCTCATATTTTGTTGACCTCTCCCTCTTTGGCTTCCAAGCAGGATGACAGTTTCCTTCCTGTTACAAAGAAGAGGAAGAAGAGATCCAAGAAGCTGAATCTCCCACTAGATAACCTTATCCCGGAGGAGACTGCTTTTGTTTCCCCTAGTACCACCATTTTCCCCGCTTCCAACTCTGAATCGCCTACCTCAAAACTGTGTTTTTTGGAGCCTGCGCGTTTTGATGATGGTCGACTGGATCTCTCCCCGAAACCACTCAAAGAAATCTCAGATGATTTTGTGGTTGAATTTATACCTGCCAACACAGAGTACATTGTTGGTGCTATTCCTACCAACATTGAGTACATTGTTGTTGTTATTCCTGTCACTACAGAACACAATCTTAATCAGCTTTGCACACCAACCCGTTTATGGATCTAGACACTGATTCGCAGATCTTATCAGATGATGATCTTGACATAAGGAATAATGTGTCTACCTCGAAACGTAGAGGAAGACCATTAGGGTCCAAAAATAAATAACCTCATGCAAAAAAATCTAGAGTGAATTCCTTTGCGGCTAATTTGCCCAATGTTGAGTCCGCAGGTATTATTGGTTCTTCCCCCCCCCCAATGTTTCCTCATGAACTGCACTTCATGGAACATAAGGGGTCTTGAATCCATGGATAGGAAGCATATTGTCAAACGGCTCCTTGATTCTAATAATTTCACTATTTTTTTAATGCTCCAAGAAATTAAAGCTACTGGTTTCACTCTCGAAGCCAACCTTAACTTTATATGGAAAGATGCTATAAAGTTTGTCACTCAACACTCTAGGGGTAGGGGTGGCATTGATATTCTTATGAACCCTAAATGGGAAAGTGCTATCACTAGTAACGGCATCTCCCCGTGTAATCGTGCTATGTGGATTAGTTTTAAACTCAATAACATTGAATTTGGCATATGTTCTGTGTACACCTCCAATGACTACAATGAGAGGGCTTAGCTCTGGACTTGGCTTGATGCTCTTCCTAACATACCTTGGTTCATAGGAGGTGAGTTCAACATGATTGAGAACCAGGAAGACAAGATTGGTGGTCTGTCGTTTAGCTGGAAAGCCACTGAAAAATCCCAGTGGGACATATTTAAACACAATAAACTTCTTCTCAACCCTCTGTTCGGATCCAGGGATTCCTATATTGGATTATGGCATACTTGGTGCAACTTCCAAAAGGGTCTTGCCAGAATTTATTCAAGATTAGACCGTTTCTATATGAACAAAAGTTATTTCTCGGTCTTACCTAATAATTTTGGTAACCCTATCCGGGTTTTCCCCACCACCCTCTCTAATCACCATCCGATATCTGTTTGTTTTAAGCTTAACAGTTTCTCTACATGTATTAAACCCCCCAATTCCAAATTCATTCTGAATACCAGTATTCTTCTTGATGAAGACATTCTGATGGCCATCAACCTCATTCGTAACATTAACATTAATCAGTATCCTTCCAGTTCCCACTCTGACCGTTGGAATAAGAACATTATTGCATGGCAATCCCTCTTGAGGACCTTAGGCCAAAAGAAGGCCAATGACTCTAGATTTATCGAGAAAATTCTTATGGATAATCTCCTTGGGGCTGAGAATAGAATCCAAGCTAACCCACTAGACGACTCGCTCACTCCCTCTGTGGTTGTTGCCAGAGACGCCCTTAGACAACACCAGCAAATCAAGATTAAAGGTGTCCAAATCAAATCTAGGGCCCACTGGCTACTTGTCAGGGACAGGGGATCAAAAAATTTCTTTAATCTTATCAAGCAGAAGCAGGCTAACGAATCTATTGACAGAATTATTACTGATAATCAAGAGATTACTGATTTAATTGGCATAAAAATTGCTTTTTCCATGTACTACAAGAACCTTTTCACCTCTAAGGACACAGAGGAAGCTAACAATCTGAGGAACTGCTACAAATC
The DNA here is from genome assembly GCA_018584345.1 of Thuja plicata. Lineage (NCBI taxonomy): Eukaryota > Viridiplantae > Streptophyta > Pinopsida > Cupressales > Cupressaceae > Thuja > Thuja plicata. The sequence continues at coordinate 612,889 of MU225668.1, forward strand.
CTTAATACCTAACAAGATCTCCCCATTGATGTTGTCTTGCTTCGTAAGCAAATTACCAGTGAGGAAATTGGGAATGCTATTAATACTCTGAAGATTGAAAAAGCTCCAGGGCCCGATGGGTTGCCTATTGAATTCTATAAAACCAACAACAATTGGATCTGCAAAGACCTGCATGATATTTATTTAGAAGCCTTAGATTCTGGAACCTTGGGCTCAAACATTAATAGTGGTATTATTAAGTTAATTCCTAAAGAGGGGGATAAAGCTATACTCAAAAACTGGTGCCCTATTACTTTGCTTAATGTCTCCTATAAGATCTTTGCCAAAATCTTGGCTATCAAGATTGAGAAAATTTTACCTAAATTTGTCTGTCCCACCCAGACTGGTTTCATAAAAGGCAGATATATTCTAGAGAACCTTATCACTAGCTGGGAGGCTCTTAATTGGGCTAAGCATTCTAATCAAAATTCTGCTATGTTCCTGTTGGATTTCAAAAAAGTGTATGATAGAATTGAGTGGAAATTCATCTCCATGATGCTTGATGCTTTCGGTTTCCCTTCTTTCTTTTACAATGTTGTTAAAGTGCTCCTCTATGATGCCTTTGCTCATATTGATGTCAATGGGTCTCTATCGGAAGCTATCCCTCTTACCCGCTCCATCAAACAGGGTTTCCCATTAGCTCCCACCCTTTTTATCATTGTTTTGGATGCCCTATTTTATATCCTTAGGGATGACACCCTTTCCCGACCTGTGAAAGGTATCACCCTCCCTAATGGGACTGACCTCATTAACTTCCAGTTTGCGGATGATACAGCCATGTTCCATGAATGCTATGTTTCTAACTTTGAATCTCTTCTTGAGAAACTCAAGTTTTTTTGTATCATCTCTGAAGCTTGGTTATCTCATGCCAAATCAGTATGTCTTGGATGGGAGGATCAACCTCCGACCTGGTTCAATAAATTTGGTTTCCAATGGGGGGGACCGCACACCATTGTCAGATATTTGGGAATTATGTTTTCTGTTGATCCCTCTCTCAAGGATATGTGGCTTTGGGTCAAGGATAAAATATCTAAAAAGCTTAATAAATGGCACAGCAGATCTCTATCCCTTGCGGGTAGAATTCAGGTCTGTCAAAAAATCTTGTCCTCTTACAATATTTACTATGCTTCTGCTTGGATGTTCAGTAACTACCAGATGTTGGAAATCCAAAAAGAAATTAGGAACTACCTTTGGTCGGATGGCAAAGGTAACAAAAAACTTCATTCTGTGAGATGGGAGTGGTGCCACTCGGACAAACTCCTGGGGGGCTAGGGTTGAAGGACCTTAAAAACATGGGAATTGCTCTAGCCACCAAGTGGATCTTTCACTCTCTGGCTGGGGATGATCCTTGGAAAGTTCTTGTTAGAAGCAATATTGAAAGAGGCTTCCCCAAGAATGCTAGGTCTTGGAAAAATCTTCCTTTGGCTAATTTAATATTAGGGAACTTTCTGGTCTCTGTTCAAGGCTCGGAAGTCTTCAAATCCATCTAGAAGGCTTGGTCCAATTTTAGAAATATTGCCTCTAATAAGGCTTTCCATGATGATAATCATCTCTTTGGTGAAAGGTCCATATGGTGGAACCTGCAACAGTTTGGTAGGCCCCTTGCCCTCTCCAAAGGGTGTTCTGCCAAGTTGTGGCATAAGATGGGTATAACTAGATTCATGGATCTCTTTGAAAATGACATCTTGATCAGCTGGGATGAGCTTAGAACCAGATTTAATATCCCCTTATCTCAAAAAAGGACTTACAACATGATCTCTGATGCATGTAGCAACCTTCCATCTTGTTTTCATATTGATTATGATAGACTTTTGAAGGTCAAATGGCCCGACGGAACCTGTGCAAACAAAATCAAGGCCAAAAACATTTACAAAGTGATTGACTATAATGAATCCATCATTGATCATATCAGCAAATTCTGGTATTCTAATCTTGACACCCCTGACTGGAAAAAGACGTTTGCCAAATTTTGGAAGTCCCCCATAGAGCCTAAACTCAAATGCTTTAAATGGTTGTTGATTGTGGACAGACTCCCTATTAGAATTGACTTCACTTCTACTCAATATTGTAATATATGTGGTGTTCCTTAAACTAGTAGACATATTTTCCTTGATTGCAATTTTGCCAAAGAAATTTGGCGTATGTTTGGTATCTATATTCCTATAAATGTTAATGTTTTTGAGGTCATCATTGGTCATATTAATGGCATTAAAAAGGATTCTAACCTGTTTTGGAATATTCTCTCTTCTAACATTCTGTGGAAGATCTGAAAGTGTAGGAATGAGGAAAGGTTTCAAGGTATACCTAGAATTCTTACTGAGTCTTACAAAAGTCTCACATACTTCAAAAAAATCTTGCAAGTCCAAATTACCATGAGGGTGGAGAAGGATAAATTCAAAAGGCTTCTTAAAAGTGGGTACGCCACATTATTTTCCTATGAGGTAAAGGATGCTCAGGCTTGGAGAAGGCATATGGACAATCTGCACCTGTTCAAAAGAACCATCAAAGATTTCAACCGTGAGCTCAAGAAGAATAGTAAATATGCCTTTGACAACATGATCTTCCTGCTGCACCAGATCTAGAAGAACAAAAACATTGTGTGGATGGAAGGCAACATGGGTTGGACTGCCTGGGTGGATGTCTTTGATAGTGTCTTAGTCTAGTTCTTTGGTTTTATGGTTTCTTTACCGTATTAACTTGGATATTTTGTGAACTCTCATTTTGAGGCACTACCTTTGTATTTTGTACTCATGGTGACTGTCTTGTTACTGTGAACTTTTCTGGTATTATGTTTTGATTACACTATATTTAATATATATATAAAATGTTTTGTTAAAAAATTGCAACTTTACTTTAATTAATATAGATATTTTTGAAATATAAAAAAATATCTTGAATTTCATTGATTAAAAAATTAATTATTAATAACGAGTTACTATTGCCTATAATTCTACTGCCATGGCAGGAACTATTAAGGCATAATGTATACCGTGGAGAGAAAGAAGGGAAAAATTAAAAGGTGGGTAGTAAAGCGATAAGCCCCCGCCGCATTGTGTTCAGATCAAATAAAAATTTAAGCTAACTGTTATCCCGCATGTGTGAGGAAGGGGTGAATGTTGTAATGCGGGGCCAAAAAGGAAGAAGGTGAATAAATCAAAATATTTCTGTCGTAATTCATCCAGCCTCTACAAAAAATAGAGATTTTGAATAGGGTAATAGAGGAGAATCGTTTAACAGTAGGTCTTGAAAGAAATTTCATTTCATGAAATACTAAGACTGCGTGATATGAGGGGATAGATTTCTTAGAAGTCTTTCAAACAAATTCAAATGGAAAACCCCTTCACTGCACCCACTACTTGTATGAATGGAAATCTAGGTTATGAGATGCATCAAAATGCAGAGGGAGGAATTTTTTATACACATGTGAATTGCAAAATGACAGCCAAAAAATCTGAATTGTTCTACATGGTGGAATCCCCATAGAGATGGTGTTCCATAGAATGCAATGATTGCATGGTTTGTTGAGCAGAGAGATGTCATCTCATGCAATATAATGTTTGCAGGATGTGGGGAGAAGATGATTTTTTAAAATGATTTTAAATTTTTTAAGAAAATGTAATGTTTGTAGGTTTACATCATTTTGATGGAAGACTTTGCACACCAGAATATGTTGTTTTCACCTTATGCCAAATAGACAACATATTCTATAAGGAGTTTGATGTGTAACAAGTTCATCATGGAAAATGTTATTGTAGAACCTGAGTGATGATGATTGATGCTACATGATACTCTCTCTTCATTTCTTTAAAGTTAGCTGACAGGAATACCATTCTTTAAAATGAGGGTATTGGCAGTTGAAAATATGTAGTGTTAAGTCTGGTGTTGGGACAGTCGAATGATGCAACTATGGAGTGAAATGTGTATATTATTTTGTTTTATATTAGCATAAAGATGGTGGTATAGAAGTATGTCATTTTGACAGTTTGGGTTATCTTATTTAGTTTGATGAAGCTTTGAAGTTTTATGGTGTTGATTGGTCTTTTCAAGATAAAGTGCAAAGGTAAAATAAAAAAGGGTAATTCTTATATGCTATATATGCTAAAGTAATTTCACTTAAATGTGAAAAAGAGGATGATTGTCATTCTGTGTAAAGTGTTTTTAATGGAATGGAAGCAAAGTTGAAATAATGAGTGATTTGGCAAGATGTGAATCAAGTATAATGAGGGAAATTGTTGGGCATATTGTAAGGTTTATTTTCTCATCATTGATATCTCACTAGACATGAAAAAAGGGAACGAAAAAATTATTTTCAGTTGCATTATAATAGTAACTAGCTATTATGTGTCTTTTGGTTTGGGTGTGAAGCTAAATAATTTTATGCGGTCTAAAGCACTTCCTTAATATTATAAAAGAAATCAAGACTACATAAAAAGGATCATAAGTAAAATTAGATATGTATTGTAAAGCCTTTCTTAATACATAATAATGGAAATGGTGTTTTACTTGGTGTTCTATGATTGGTTTTAGTTGTTGTGTTGATATTATTGATAATTTATTGTCCAGTTATCTTCAAATTGAGTTTTTTAATTATTTAAACCAATATATCAACCATATACTTGGTTTATCATAACAAGTTTATTGTTTTTGTGTGATCTAGTTGATTGGTTCCTACAAGTTAGGATTAAATTCATTTAAGTAGGTCACAATGGCTCTGGTAATGAGCATCCCTAAACATTTATGCAAGCCATAAACATTTGAAAATGCCTAACGGTTTGAGTTATAATTAGTATTTAGACACATATATCATTCTTGACTCCATTGTCTAGTGGATAGAAGGCAGTGATCATAAAAACCCTAAAAATATAGTATTTAATCTGCATAAAAAATATCATTTGATCTTGGAAAGATAGCTATTACAAGTGATAAAGGTACAACCGCCTAGGAAAAGCAGAGATTGGAGAATTAAATATATCAAGCCTTGTGCTTGAGTCTTGTTCATTCACCAAATCACTTGTAAAACATGATAATAGAATTTGGCATAGTCTTAGGTTTTTTCAGTCTATTGATTTGGGAACCAATACAATAAAAAATGCATCAAAAATCCCCACAACATCCCAAATAAAAAAAAATGTATTCCTTGAGCCTCTTATTCTTTGATGAATATTTTGATCTGACCTATGAGACAATCAACTTTGAATCAACAAATACACTCAATGGCTTTATTCCATGTTTAATGGCCAAATTCAAACCCAACAACAAAGCTTCATATTTAGCTACATTATTTGTGCATTCAAATGAAAACAAAAAAGGAATATTTGAAAGTCCTTCCACTAGGTGCAATGAAAATTACACCTGCCCCATGGCCCTCACTGTTGCAAGTGCCATCAAAATTCATTTTTCAAATACCATGCTAATCTTTTTGGAATTTGGTATTGATTGGATCGTTATTCTATAATTGAGGCTTTAAATTCTCTATTCTAAAGTTTCCCAAGTCTACATCACAAAATAAATTCATCTGGTTAAGATCAATATGTTCAATCACCTGCTATGATCATGGCTATATGTGCAATATAACATATTTATCATTGACAAGTATAGTTGCATATAATATATCCAATTGAACATTCCCTCCAACCGTGGTAGTCCATTATCTTGATATAAATATGCCATAATATAGATGAGTATCAACCTTAGTGATGTTAGTTTTATATGTAGCCTCACGATAAGAATCCAACTTACACTCTACATCCCACATGACTCCAATCATAGGGACAAATATATTTTCTATAGCATATCATCTCCCATATGTGGTATCAACCCAAAAACATAATTCTTTCATGACTTCCATAGGCATGATTTTTAGTGTTATCCCCAAGTCTATCATACAGTTCTTCACTTATTTATTGTTTATCAACAATTTTATATAGAAATGGTCAACTTGAGAAGGATTTTTTTGTCAAAGTAGTTCCTAAGTAAACATGAGGAGTCTTCATAGCCTCTCTTTTGACATTATTAATCTAATTTTCACTCTTCTCCGTGTTACTTACATCCTTCTTATGATCCTCAGACTTAGTTGACACATTTGAGATTAACTTTATAGAACTATTTCTATACTCCTCAACTTTCATCATTTCTAACAAAGGAATTAAAATTTTAATCTGAGATAAAGCTTGTGTTATGTCAAACAAAGGTGTATTTTTCAAATGGTTTAATTTACTTATGTCAAATTTTGCATTTTTCCCTCTTCTAGAACTTGTTTTTTATTAAGTAAAACAGGTTTTACAGGGTTCCTGAAACCCAGAACAAAGTAATAAGAGGTAACACGGTTAATAGAATATAGAAGAGCATAACAAAAGGTAGAACAAGCCAAAAAGCCAGAGCAAAAAACAAGCTAAGAATCTAAAAATGTAGATTAAACTAGAGACAACAAAAAAAGCCAGAGAACCTCAAGAAAGGTCCACCAAAAGAGTGGCAGCCTCAACCTCCATCAACTCCATGTTGGTCGTCGAGTCCTTGATTTTTTGGATAGCCTTCTCCAGCTCCTTGTCCTTTTTATTCTTGGTTCTAGCATGGGTTCTCTTTCCCAGACCTTGATTAGGCTCCTGGTCTGAGTCCACAACCATTATGGTCGCTTCCTTCCCCTCGAGCTTTTCCCCCAGCTAGTCAATGTAAGTGTTAGTGTGCTCCCTGGACACTTTCATGGTGTTGGATCTTTGTTTTGCAATCTTCTTTAGGGTAGCATCAACCCTAGTCATGTTATCCTCTATCTTCTTGACCTAGGTGCTCAGGTTACTCTGTTCCTCTGCATCAATATCCCTGTTGGCCTTGTTGGTACCCTTAACCCTATTTTTGAGGTCTTCCACCTCATGGAAAGGTCATTTTATAGTCCTATATTGGTCTAGCATGTTGTTTTTGGTATTATTGAGCAGATTCATGTCAAACACCCTAGTATTATCGCTAAGCACCACCATTGATGGGTCAATGAGCTCATCCAACTTAATTTGGCCGCCTTCTCCCTCCAGGACCTTGGGGTTAATTATTTCTCTAGTTATTCTCATTTTTGTTGTCTTAACATTGAATTCCCTCCAACCAATTATCCTGCCATTTTCCACCATATAACAGCTAAACTCATTATCTTGATCCTTCCCCATGTCATGAGTCAGTGGTGAAGGGTTTTTGTTCGCAACAGGGGAAGCTCTGTGATTATTGTCCTCCGGGATAGTCCTATCAGCAAATGTCACCCTATCCTTTCCCTTGTTGCTTGGGTAATTCCCAGTCATGGAGAGCTTTCTCTTTCTGCCTTTTCCGCTAGTCAGGTACTCATTTCCTTCAGAATCCATGCCCTCCTTGTTCTCATTGTAATCCTTGTCGAAAGATATAGCAGTGGTGCTCTATTTTTTAGGGGTTGCCAATTCTTTTTTAACTCTAACCAGACTGCCTCTTTTCTTCTTAGACATTGACCCTTGGTTAATCTTCTTTGTATCATGTTCCTCAATCTCTTTGGAATGCATACCTTCAATGTCTTATGTATCCGAGGGGATATAGTCCAAGCATAAGGCCTCTATCTCCTCATTTTGGCTCATCTCCTTGCCTAGGATTTGGGCTTTAAAGTACTCATAGATTAACAGCAAAAGCCCTTCATGCAGGGCAGGGTTAGCAATTTATTTCTCTCTTTACCCATTGATATTATCATTTATGGAAGAATATAAGTAAAAGGGGATAGAGACCAACATGCCATGGCGAAGTGATTCAGCAGAACAAAGTGATGGGTCTAAATTCTATCAAACCTGGAGTCCGGAGTAATGTAGTAGATGATGGAATGGAGAAAAAACCACCACAGTATTTTCAATCCTTCGGGCAGGTAATGGGTGCCAACTTTGATGAGCTCATTCTTCTCCTCCTCGTCTCTCACAAAATCACTAATAGAAGTGTCTAAAATCTTTCGGTCTCTATAGAATTTTTTCCCAAAAATGGGTATCACCGTCACAGCAAAGATGACATCTTCGATAACCGTGAATTTTTTTCCCTCAATCTTTATGCTACCTTCATTCTAGTTTTTGATGAACAATTTAGTTACAGTCGGCTTTCTGCCATGGATTCTTTCTATAAAGTTTGAAATCCCTCTGTTATGAAAGTAGTTCCAAACCTTTGTTCGCCTCTTCCATTTTGTGGTGTCCTTTGCAGGCTCCCTCCTATGTCTTTCCCCTCCCATCATTGAATGATTCAGGGTAGCTAACAGACTCAAATATCTGTGAAAAGTAGAGCTCTTCAAGAATTTCCAGAAAGCTTTACTTTGATTACTTAAGCCATAAGATATTTCTTTACTTTTGGACACCCAGTAAGTGTGCGAGTTTTTATTGTTATTATTACCCTTACAGCCTGTCTTGTACTTACCATTTATGGTGATGTCATTACCCATTCAAGCTATCACAATCATGATTGATTTTTATATATCCTTCCTTCCCATGGATTCGGTCAAGATTGACTAAATCCAAAGCATCACATGGTAGATCTATGTCGCTAGGCCAGCGCATATGCTTGCCACTTTGCACCACCCAGTTGGTGAACCAGTTGGCGACTTGATTACCTTCCCTGAACACATGGGTAATGTGCACCTTTTCAAAAGAAGTGAAGAGGTCACATGTCTCCTCTATCATATTAGTGATAGTCCACAAAGGTGGGTGGAGGTTTTTAAGACAATTGATAATTTTAAGTGAGTTGCCTTCTAACCAGAGATGTTTTATCCCCATTTCATGAGCTAACTTGGTCATGTGGAGGGGAGCGTTTGCTTCATCATAGTGGTTGGTTTGTGTTCCCAACAGGATACTGATCCTTGTAATGCCTTGACCAAAAAAATTTCAAATAATGTCACCACTTCCTGCCTTGCCTGGGTTTCCCTTGGCAACTCCATCAAAGTTGGCTTGGACCATCCTTCCGGAGGACGGCACCACAAGCAGCTCTGTCGATTAGCCTTAGAATGCTTGGGGTCAGCATCTCTTTGTCTTGCAAAAGGGTTAGTATTCCCACACACAACAAAGTTCTCCAACATTGGATGATGAATCTTTTCAAATATGACTTTTGGGCTGGTGTTACAATCCCTGAATATGTCATTATTTTCTTCTTTCCATATGCCCCAGCAAAGGTGAGGTAGCACCCAAGACCAAATTTTTTGAAAGATAGTATTTTTGAAGGGCCAAGTCCATTGGTAGAACAAATCTTTGACAGAGGAAAGGAAACACCAGTGAAGGCCAAATAAAGCCAGAATATAGTGCCAGATAGAGCTAACAAAGGAACAGTGAATGAAAAGGTGATCAACAGATTCTGCTTGACAGAGACATAAAACACACATGTTGGGAATCGGGATTCTTCACTTAATGAGGTTATCAACAATCAAGATGCGGTTCTGAAGGAAGAGCCAGAAAAAAACATTAATTTTGGGATTAAACCAGGAAGTCAGGCCTTCACCTAGAAAGGTTGGGCTTCAGGATGAAATTGAGAAGAATAAGCAGAAGCCACAGTATAAGAGCCATTAGAGGAGCCTTCCCAGATCAAAATATCTTGCTTCTAGGAAAGTGAAGTGGTGTTGAGAACCATGAGTAAGGGGGATAATTCCAAGGAAATTGAAGCTAGGTCCACACAGGAATTACCAACCTTATAGTCACTGACCCTATCCCCGAAGCTCAGGGTGCATTCCTCCTTGCACTGGTTGAAATCTTCAATATCTTTCAATGGTTTAGTCAGAACCCAATTGTCATCCCAAAAGATGATATTGTGGCTCTTACCAACTTTCCATTTCACTTTGGTCTTGGCCAAATATTTAGCTTTAAGAAGGTCATTCCAAATACAAGAACCTTGCGGGATATCCTCATTCTCAAAGAAGAAACTTAGAGAGTCATTGGGCAGGTATTTCTCCTTGAGGAAGTCCCACCATTCCCCTTTGCCATGGAAGATTCTCCATATTTGTTTATCCTAGAGAGCCCTGTTAAAAGGCTTGATCCTTTTGATACCCAGTCCCCCTTCCATTTTGGGAAGACAAACTTTATCCCACGCAATCAAAGGAATGCGCTTGTGTTCTTCCGCCCCCGACCAGAGAAATCTTCTTTGAATTTTTTCCAAGGCTTTAGCCACCTTAGCCGGGATGGAGAAAAGGCTGAGGGGGTAGGTAGGGAGGTTTTGGAGAGTAGACTTGACCAGCTGAATCTTTCCCACTTGGCTGAGAATAATGCCCTTCCACCCTGCCAACTTTCTATTAAATCTGTCAATAAGTCTATTCCAAAATTCTTTCGGGGGTTTTCTCCCAGCAAGAGGCCTAAGTAGTTGCACTATAACATTTGGGGTCAAATTTTGAAGCCAATTTGCGATGACGCTACCATTTGTGTGTGATTTTTGTGTTTTTTTCCAAGTGCCCCTGATGTTGTCATAATAGCGACGATATCATCATAATTGTGACACCCTCTTGATTATAAACAAAAAAAAGGCTCATTTGTGATCGAGATGTGGCATGTGAGTGGAAGAGGGCCCTAATGATGAGCTTGGTTTTTCATGATAACACAACTACTCAGCTGCTTGCTGAGGATATGTCGCCCATGATTTAGTTCATCGCAAGGTGAGTAAAAAAATCCAACACCCATTTGATTTTGCAAATCCGCAGTTATAAGAAACAATTTGATTTTCTTCTATTGTTTTGTATTAGGCATCTCTGTATGTATATTATTAATATCAGACCCGTTGTGTCTACATATATACATACATTTTGCTTCATAAAAGTGAGCACATATATGCACAAGATATAGGCATGAGTGACAATTATCTTATCCCTTGGAGGATCATAAATCGTCTTGCCCTTGTGGATGCCATGAATCCCTCAAATATCCCTCTGACATGTATAAATATCTTTGCTTCACGCTGGCCATGGGATCCCGTATCCTCATCAACAAATAATGTATCTCTAGGAGCCCCTCGAAGCCCTAGATATTCATTCCCTTGTTTGGATAAACCCTGGTGATTTGCAGTTGGATTTAAGGAAAATCCATTACCAGAGATGTTATTGGGAAAATTTCAGACAAATACAATGTTTTAACAACTCTTAAATACATTTGAGGTGGGACAGTGCACAAGTATTCTATCATTTTAAATAAAAAAAGGTTGCAAGGGCCACTGAATGAATTTTATTTAAATAGAAAAGATAGAATACAAAGAAGATTATGCAAGCGAATAGTAGCGAGTTCTCTACTTATTGCCTTCATGCCAACTCATTTTCCTCATAAATTTCTCTTAAAGATAAATAGTTTAAACTCTTTCCCAGCTGGTTTGAATTGGGTGTTTTGACAACGTTAATATATGATGCATAGCTCATGCCAAAGGAGCTCTATTTTAAGTTATTGGATTTTGCATTCTAAGTACACAAAATAAAGCTCTAGCTTTAGTTTTTTCCAATTTATATGTCTTAAATTAAACTATGTAAATCAAGCGATGAGTTCTATATTTAGAGCTTTAGTTTAGTGGACTCGATTTATGCATGAAAAATAAATTCTATCTTAAATGTTTACTCTTTGAGGCTGTGATCCTTATATAAAGAGTTATCCTCGGTGATAGATATATAAGTTTCTTAGTAATATTTCATTGAGGCGGCATTTAAAGAGACAAGATCTGTGCTAGTTTAATTGGTTGGTTTAGAATCACATGTGTAGATGCATTGGCAATATCAGGTGTGGAATCTAGAATTGTATGTCCTATTTAAAATTACTTGCTTATGAATAATGTATATACAATTTAGAATATGGTATTATTAAGTGATCTTTTATATGTAGAATATAGGCAATAATGTGTAATTCTTTATACGTTTTCTATAATCAATCATGGTAGGGATGATAGAGGAATATAAGAAGGGGAAGTAGTTATGAGGTACTCTTCTAGGTATCTCTCCTCATGAATAGTCCCATGAGGCCAAAGGGGTGCAAGGAGTGTCCCACCCTTGGGCTTAGAAGGGAGGGATAGTAATGGTTCACATGAATAAATTTTAAATGAGAGTGAATGATCGATTTAGCACACATTACATTTAACTGACATCTACAAAAGTGAAATATTGAAAATTCTTGGAAGGTCACCTGTTCTAATACTACTCCAACCCAAGTGTACTTAATCATTGATTTCCCCACGATAAAGCCATCTTAAATTAAAGAGGAAAGGATAGATGATCTTCTAGGAAGTCACGATGCATCACTTATATGAATGCTATCTAGATGAAATGAGTGCTAAGTAGATCATTCATTCTCATTAGAAATAGGATTATATAAATAAATACTCATAAAATATGGATCATTGACTACATAGTTAAATTCTGATATAAAAATATTAATTTTAATACATAGTAGAAATTACCTCATACTTGTCCAAGGTTGATATCAACTAAATTCAAACACTAAGAATTGCATCTTTTGAATACTGAGATGTTTTGCAGCTATGAATTCTTGACATATATTAAATATCATTTCTATCATAGCTAAATATATCCATCAGAGTATGATCACAATAATAATAACTCATGCTATTTAATGGAAGGCTACTTCAGCAATTTCAGTCATTAACAAAGGAAAATCAGTAATTTAAACCATTAACAAAGGAAAATTAGTACCCCAAAACCTTGGCAGACCTTAGAAGAAGTAATATGTTATATCATTGTAACTTTCAATGTTAAGCAAGATTATGAAAAGCAAATTGTACAAGGGCCTATTTTGAAGCAGACACCTATAGATTGATCAAATTACAAGTAGTTGGTTGCATGCAAAGTCACTCAAATTTCATGCTTGGATTTACAACTCAATTTTATTTGTGAAGTATTATGCTAAGACAAATTTTGCAGTTGAAGGTTTGGAAAGCTTGAAATAAACATGGATGCCATGGTAGTTTGAAAGTAGAGTATGAGGTGATTTCTACTTCTTACATTGGGTGAATCCATCCTTTAAAGAGGAAATAACATTGGTGGTTGAGGTGTGAATGTTATATATGACATTCAGGCATTGGATTACTCACCTTTTTGGCAATTGTCACCTTTAGGAGATGGTGTGAGACTTAGTTGGCAGTTCCAAGGTAACTGCTAAGTCTTTTTGTGGTGTTTGGGATCATTGTTGTGTTAGAATGAATTTAGAATAACTGAGAGGGGGGGGTGAATCAGTTATCCTCAGGTCTAGATGTAGCAAATAAAACTTTCTTTATTTCAGATCTACTCGGCAGCAGTAGCATATGTCAACAACTTTAATCATGCAGTTTACTGTATACTATAATTAGCTTGTAGAAACATAACAGTAAAACAAACCATAATCATTCACACAAGTTGACACAAGTATTTAATGTGGAAACCCAATATGGGAAAAACCACCAGTAACATGCTACCAAGTTTCACTCTTCTGAAGTGAGCTCTGTGAGGAGCCAACCCTGTTAAAGGTTACAATAACACACTATTAGGTGTGACCTGGTTAAAGGATTTAATCACCCTGTCAGGAGTGGCCTTGTTAGAAGACTTTAGAACATTCCACCTGAATGTCACCTTGTTAGAGGATTTATACAAATGACTGTTAGTTCAACCTTGTTAAAGGATTTTAACTGATACAATGGTTAGAAAGTAATCAACAGTTGTGATATGATACATACAACTTACTTTGCAAATTCAGATCTAATTACAGCTCTAATGTTAACTTAATGTATGGCTTGCATTGTCATTTCAATCTTCTGATCTGCTTGGAAATCTGTCAAGCAATCACACATGCAACTCTCTGCTTCTGTATTCAGCCTTCTCTGCTAGGTCATGCCAATCAGTAAATCAACTATGCAAACTTCTTACATACACACATCCACTCTTCCACACACTTAATGAATAACCCCCTGAGGTTATCATATACCTCTCTGTCTAGGACAGATAAATCTTTGCCGCTTAATCAAGATCGTAGATCTTAGGTTAGGTCAGATCTAACGGATCATCCCATCATTTCATTACATTTACTTCTCCAAAGTAGTCTCTAATTAAATCTTGAAACCATTCATTAATTACGGTTACCCATACATTAAATGACGTGGATCAATCTTTAATTAAGATTACATATCCCAATAAAATTAACTAAGTTGGCTAGAGATCTCAAATCTCATCATTAATCCAATTACTGTAAGTTGGCCAACATCACTATTTTCACTCGGCAATTTCACTGGTGCTCGGAACTGAACAAACTTTCTCATAACAAACAACTTTGCTCGGCACAAACAACTTTTCTCGGCACAAGCCAAACTTGTTCGGTACAAAATAGCCAGAAAAATTGTCTTTGAAAGATAAACAACTAATTGCTTTGCCAGAGTGTCAACTGATCAAGTACCCTTTTATTTTCCTTAACTCAACCATTCACTTGGTCTTCTTGTTAAATCTTCTTCATCAATAATAGATATGGTACTCAAACAGATAACAATAGTCTCACCAGTTAAGGTTTG
>MU225668.1:655223-666364 GCA_018584345.1 Thuja plicata
TACTGCAAATGGTGCCTTCTCACAAAGGTAGATATTCAAGGCTGCTAAATTTGATAAACTTATTAAACTTTAATAATCAGTGGGAAGGTCTAGGATGCTGCTTAGATAAATTAGTTTTTGTTCTAGGAAAATCTCATTTTCTTACCTTCTTATGTTTGTAATTTATATGTTAGTGATCTAAATAGAACTGTCAGTTTCAGTGGGGACAGTGGAAGTGAAGGTTCAAGTGAAGGTAGTGAGGAAGGCAATTCACTAAATGTAAGAAAATTTGTTCTGTATTTCTTATACAAAAATGTATGGATGCTGATCTCATTATTTTCTCTCTTTTTTGGGTTACTTTTGCAAATACCATTGTGTTGTTATGTATTATTTTACAAAGATGTTGTATTCTTTTATGGATATGTCTCAGGGGTTGGAAATTGGGAGGAAAAGAAACTTTGAATCACTAACCATGAATGGTATGCTTATTTCTAAATTTTATTTAATTATTTCATTTTAGGCACTTGATGTATTTTCACGAATCCTACTTGTACTTATCAGACAGTCACAGTCTTCTAGTTTTTTGATGAACTAATTTGGTAATACCAATTATTTTACATTTATTTGGCCAACCGCTAATGAAATTATCCCAATAAAGCACATGAAATCATGGTTCCAAAATATGTAAAACCACAATTACTGAAATAGCGACACTAGGACACTAAACTCTTAAAAACTCTAAAGCGAGACTAAAAAAATACATGCGACGTCGAACCGTCAAAAATTGCTGATGGCTCGACGTCGCATGTATAGCAAATTCATCGCATGTCTATCGTAATTGCGACACTAAAACTGCGACGTCTAGGTCTCGTAATAGTGACATATAAAATGTAACGATAGCATGATAAACATTATAGTCGGTTTGTATTGTGACACCTAGACGTCACTTTCTTTAGACGTACGATGAATTTGCTATACATGCGATGTCAAGCCATCAAAAATTGCCGATGGCTTGACGTCGCATGTATAGAAAATTCGTCGCACATCTGAAAAAAGTGATAGCTAAGATGCTATGCCTACGTGTCGTAATAGAAATAGATAAAATGTGACGCCTACGTGTCGTAATAGCAACAACCAAAATGCGATGCCTATGTGTCATAATAGCGATAGATAAAATGTGACACCTACATGTTGTAATAGCGACAGATAAAATGCGACGCCTATGTGTCATAATAGCAATAGCTAAAATATGTAACGACAGCATGGTAACCATCATAGTCAGATCATATTGCAATGGTTAGTACCATTGCAATAATGACAGATGGTACAATCGTCATTGTTTTTGACACCAAAACTACAACACTGGTCTCTGTCGCTAGGCCGACAGGACAGTGCCAGAAAAGTGACACATAGACGTCGAAAAATGGTCCCAAATGTTGTAGTGTTGGAAGGCAAAGAACCAATTCCACACCCCAAAATATCTACCATTCTTTTTTGTCTGACCTCAAGGGTGTTGATGAAGTATAAGTAATTCTTGTTTGAGTTGATATACTTGCCAGTGGCCCTAGTATAGGAGTCTAGCAAGTTTCTGACAATTTTAGCCTCATTCACAGACGCTAACCCTCCTAATATGGTATCATCCATGAAATGTTGATGAGAGAAAATGGATATACCAGAAGATGGCTTGATGCCTTTCAGCTCCCCAGCAGACCTATGAGCAGAGATCGATCTTCCCAAGCATTCTGCCAAGATAATGAAGAGAATAGGGGACAGGGGGTCCCCTTGTCTCAAACCACGTGAAGTAGTAAAGAAGGCTGAAGGAGATCCATTAACTAGGACGAAGAAGGAAGGCAAAGAGATAAGTTGGTTAATGATGAGACAGACTTTCTCATTAAATCCATAAGCTCACATCACTTTCATGAGAAGGGACCAATCCACTCTGTCATAAGCTTTGGATAAATCAAGCTTGAGAAGGAAACCCTCCCGATTCCTAACTTCTAAGGAATGAATCACTTCGTGCACCACCATAATAGAGTCCAGGATTTGTCTCCCTGGGCCAAAGCCATGCTATTATTGAGAAATAATGAGAGGGAGAAAATGAAGAATCCTGATTGTGATGACCTTAGAGATGATCTTGTAGAATGAATTACATAAACTAATAGGTCTGAAAAGATCCATGGAATCTGCCCCCGAGACTTTTAGGATAAGCATAAGGAAGGTGGAATTGAGTTCTTTAAGCAGATTTCTAGATCCAAAGAATTATTGCACAGCTTTGATCAAATCATTTTTGACATTATCCCAGAACCTGTGGAAGAAAAACATGGGAAAGCCATCAGGGACTAGGGCCTTGTCCCCTGGAAGAGAGTCTAGGGCTTATTTCACTTACTCCATATTAGGAATAGCACATAGGGCTTTATTATGAAGATCATATATCATGGGAAGAATGTTGGTTAAGAGCTTCTCCTGGTCCTGATCAAACAGGTTAGAGTTTTTTGAGAGGAGGGTTTTGAAAAAATCTACCACCGCTATAGAGATACCTTTGTCTTCCCGCACAATCTGATTCCCACTTTTGATGCTATTTTATTGGACACCCTATGTTTCATGGTAGAAAGATGAAAGAAGCGAGTATTTTGATCCCCCTCCTTAATCCATATAGATCTTGACCTTTGTTTCCAGTACATTTCCTCCTTGCCTATCACATTATGGTATTCTGAAAGCATTATTTTTTCTTGATTTAAGTTATCCTCATCATACCCATCTCTCTAGATAACTTCTTGAATATATTGAAGATCAGAGATGGCCTTGTTTTTGGAGGCAAAGATGTCCCCAAACTCCTTTTTGTTCTAGAGCTTAATGTTGATTTTAACATTTTTGAGTTTTTTGGCTATTTTGAACATTGTTGAACCTTTGATGTCGATATTCCACCATTCTAGAATCTTATTGTTTATGTTAGGATGAGTTATCCATATTCTTTCAAATCCAAAAGGGAAGTTCTTGTGCTTGGTAAGCGGGTCTAGGATGAGAGATAGGGGAGAATGATCTGAGCCAATTCTCACCAAAGCAGAGAGTTTGCTGCTATAGGAGGTAAACCAGTTAGTCATAATCAACACTCTATCCAATCTGACTTGAATACAACCAGTCCTAGTTCTCCTGTTGCTCCAAGTGTAATTTTCCCCTTGAAGATCCAGATCTAAAAGACCTTGATCATTGATAAATTCCATGAGATCCTGCCTACTTTCCCAATCAGGGATGATCCCACCCAATTTTTCCCCTTCTTTGAGGGGGGTATTGAAATCCCCCATAATGATGCGTTTAGAGAGTTCCAACAAGGAAATAATACTTCTAAGTTTGTCCCAGAATATTTTTCGCCCACATTTAGAATTAGGAGCGTAGATATTCAAGAGAAACCAACTTTCTTTAGACTTAATGTTAATTAGATTGAGAATCAGAATATTACCTTCTCCGTAGATAGCATCCATTGTCCAAAGAGAGGAGCTCCACAGAGTCATCAGTCCTCTAGAGGCTCCCTCTAATTTGGTTGTGAATCTATCCATAGAATTACAAAAATTGATTCCTTCCAATTTATCCTTTTTCATCTTTGTTTCCTGGATAAGCATAACATCAGGTCTATGATCCCTGATCATATTCCTCAAAACATCCTGCTTGTGCAACCCATTGAATCTATGAATATTCCCTCATATTAGCTTCATTTATAACTTGGAGTACGGGTGGCCTAGATGGTCTGTTGGGTTCCATCCGCAATGTTTTTGCAGGCTTCTTGTTGGATCTGGAACATAGATTTTCTCCATGGTCCTTTCTTTGTACCTCCCAGATCAACTTTGTTCTTGCTTCTTTTTGTTTTTGGGGAGACCGGGGATGGTTCTCTACTTCTTTTTCTATTCCTAACCTTTGTCCATTCCCCCTCCTTCCCTTATTTGTATTTTTCAAATACTCCTTCCATTCTGGTGAAGCTTCCCAGAGTGATCAAGTTTAGAAGAGCTTCCAGTTTCATGTCCTAGTTCTCAGGTTTGGTGTGAGCTAGTGAAGCCATGCCCTTCAAAGAGTTCTATGCTATAAATAAAACCCCTAACTCCTTGGAAGGTTTAGGGGATTAAGGAGCCACCACTGAAGGGGAGGGAAAAATTTTATCATCCCACTGATCCTCAAAGGATTTAAGAGTACTTCCTTCTAAAACTGGTTCTACCGCTACAAAAGGTAGTAGGTCCAGATATTTAACCTCTATAGGATGAATCTGACTGGGATCCTCTATGAAGACAAAATTTGACTCAGTAGCTCCCCCAAGCTTACTAGAGGGGACGGAGGAGGATTCCTTCTTTCGCCAAACCTGAGCCACAACCTAGGGGTTCCCCGAGATAGAGGCTTTGGGGAGTTGATCTTTGTGTTTCCCCCCATTCTTTTGGGCTTTCTTTTCTTTTTCCTTAGCCAGAGAAGGGCATTTCCTGGCCATGTGTCCTGCCTTCTTGCAATGGAAGCAAGCAAAATGCATGCTTTCATATTCCTTTTTCCAAGCTTGGAGTGGATTTCAATAACCTCTGGCATGTCTTTCCCTTCTTCCACCCCAATACAAATTCTTGCATAGGTAAGGCATCACCTATCCTCAGTCACAGGGTCAATTGAGAGAATCTCACCAAAGGATTTCGTGATTCCAGCAAAGATGTCTTCCAACTAGAACTCCAGAGGGAGCTCTGGTAGTCTAACCCAAACTAGAGCTTGAACATAAAAAGAGTCATTTAGGTCCAGGTTAGGGGTCCACTTTTGCAGGGCAAGAGTAGATTTTCTAATAGCCCATGCCCTCACACAAAGGATCTTAGTATAGTCTTTAGGGAAAGAGAACTCTAGGGTCAAGAAACCTCTAGCCATAGCTTTAATTTCAACCTGACCTTTTAAATTCCATTTCTGATTGGCAAAGGATCTAACAATATCAATATTTGGTCTGGGACCAGAACATTTTCCCACCAAAGTGAGAGACATTGAGGCAATATTGTGGTCAATAAGTTCGTCCGGTAATGAAATAGCATATTTTCCATTTTCCTTATCAAATAGGTCTTTTATCTTTGAAAAAAGGGACTTTCCTGAGGGTTTGGTCCCAAATAGAGTTGACCAAGGTCGATGCCAACCTGCTTCCTCCTTGTTTCCTTGTAGGACCTCTGACTATTTAGAGCTACATCCTTTTGACCCCACCTCCTCTTTTCCAGGATCACTCTATCTTTCATGTGAGACCCCATCCTTGTTTGTAGTGTCTTCCTTATCCTGTTCTGACATGGATCCTCCGTCATCTCCTTCCACTGCAACTCCCGATGCCTGCGAGGACTGTTTCCTGCCTACATTCAAATTTGGAATTCCTCCCATTCCGTCTTCTCCCACTTCATTTGCCATTCAAACTTGTAATCACTATTTTAACTATATGCAAAATCCTCTTCTAGAACTTGTTGTTTAGGTCCATTATTCACATAGCCTTTGGACCAATCTTGATCACTCTGCTACCTTCTTGGGTAAATATTTCTTAATGACCTTGTGCAACCTTTCCTCTTCACCTATTTTATTATTTTTTTAATCCTTTACAAATATGTTTCAAGGTGTACCTTGATCTAAATTTATAGTTATATTCCTTAAATCATAGTTTCTTTTAAGCGTGCGCTACAACGACAAATATGAGTTTTTTTTTAATCTCTTCTTCTGATGGTCTTTTGAATTGTACTTGACTTGATTTCACCTTCATAGTACCAATCAAATAATATCTCACACAAGCATCTTCATGATTATAAAATATTTCTTGCTAACCAAGATGAATATTGTGCCTCTTATTATTCACATTATACCCTAATCCATCCTCCTCAGAAGATGAGTATTCTTCACCTACCTCATAAGGCATGATTGTCAGCATATTGATAGTATGGTCATCTCTTTTCTCTTCATATGCAACTTATCTTAATAAACAAACTAAGCCATAATATAGTGCAGTAGAGAATGTGGCAAATTACAAGCTATGCACCATGGTGTATCGTTAACAATGTGGGCTCTCAACCTCTTCATCAGATCGGGAGTGTCTCTATTGGTTTCCTTTTGA
The DNA here is from genome assembly GCA_018584345.1 of Thuja plicata. Lineage (NCBI taxonomy): Eukaryota > Viridiplantae > Streptophyta > Pinopsida > Cupressales > Cupressaceae > Thuja > Thuja plicata. Next base: position 661,291 of record MU225668.1, read on the forward strand.
TTTCTTTATTCTGGCCTTTCATCTTTATTCTGGCCTTCCATCTTTCTAATTTTTCTTGTAGGGAATATTATGCAACCTTGTCCTTTCATTTATGTGGTAGTTGGGTCTATCATATGATTTACCTTTTTTATTCCTTGCCACATGATAGGAAAAATCTTTCAAGGCACTTGTTACTTTATCCAACATGTCTTCTTATTTGGATTTCTTATTTTGGTGTCCCTTAGGGTGTTTCAATATCTCCACCATGTCTCTTCAACCAATTTTTTTAGAACCCTCTTTTATTATTTTAAATATTTAGGGCATATCTAAATGCCTCAGTAAGGATAGGGGGATTCTTTTTTAAAATTTAATATCCACTCTTAGGATCAAATGCATTTAAGTAGAACACAAAGTACATGGGATCAGTGGGCTTCATATGTAGTGGAATTATATTGATCAATTTCATGAATTTAGTGTTAAAGTAAGTAATTGATTCATTATAACTTTTTTGAATGTTTTTACCTTATGAAAAATGAATTTTGGATCAAAATGATCCCCTTACTGGTTCTTAAACACTCACTTGAATATATCCCAGGAATTGATTGATGCATCTATAAAAAAAATTATAATATTCCCTTGCATACTTGATTAGTGACTGCATAAATTACTTAATGAAAACATCTTCATGCTCTACTTCAAAATTATCCATCACTATTTCAAATACCCTTATGAGATCTTCCCCTAAGATAGCGTTATTTCCAAAAAACTTATTAATTGTGTTCCTTATCTTATTGTTGATTGCATCTAGGTGCCCTTTAATGTCAAAGAAGACAAGTTGTTTGAATCTATCTAGAATCATAGGTCCTCTTGAAAATATATTTTTCTATGATGTGGCTGGTGTTGATGATTTTGAGGCCCCTATTGTTGTTGTTTCACTCTGTATTGTTTTTGTTGGTTCACACCCTATTGGACAATTTGATTAACACCTCTAGTAGGGTTCATATTTCTTTGAGTATTAAGGTGTGGAGCTTGATATTGATACTAGTGTTGACCAACATATGAATTGTATCCATAATCCTGATACCTTGCTCCCATTTATCTATAAAAAAGAGGTTGACTACAACCTTGAGATACCATTGAAATACTTATTGGAATTGAAACTTGTGGTACAAACATAGGAATACTGTGATTATTACCCTGATTAATAGCATGTGTAGAGTTGGATTTAGGATTTAGCTAAAGTAATTCGTAAGACAAAGCTTCCATTTTCCTTAAGAATTTTAGTATTGTCATATCTACCATAATGTGATTTATATCATCTTGTAGCTCATTAATTGTTGATTCTATTGGAGGGTTAACTGAAGTGGAAATAACATTTGCATCTGAAAATTCTGCATTATAAGAAGATTGGGATTTATCTTGAGGTAGAACCCAAGAATTTGTGATATTTATTCCATTTTGAAGACAAGTCTCATGTTGTAATGATGAAGCATATTGTAATGTCAGTTGTAGTCCATAAACCTGCAATTCACAAACCTACATGAAAAATTAGTTTAACATATTTTTCAATCAAATTTGAAAGATCTAATTAGGTTATTAAATTTTGAAAGTGAAAGAAAATTAAGAGTCTCTCATGGATCTCTAACTAGAAGGACTAAAAGAATGCTCTCAGCTCCAAAGCATCCTAAAGTGACAACCCCTAGAATGAGAATTATACTAAGATTGATGAAAATATGGATCTAAGATGCAAATGTATGCAAATTAAGATGAATTGCCCTATTCTATGCTCTGAATCTATTTAATCATAGATGAATTTTTCATTATGATGATACTACTCAAGAATACTTTAATGCTAAATGCCCAATTCAATATGCAATTAAATGTGGATTCTTACTCTAAATGTGAATTGGTAAGTTTACACTAAGAAAATCCTTCTATTTATAGGAATTCCCAAGGGTAGGGGGGTGAGTTTGATTAACCAAAGTCAAAGTAGGGTTGAGGTTAAGGTTGAGTGATGGGTTTCAAATAGGGGGACAAGATGACAAAATGAGTGGTAAGGATAGCATAGGCCAAATGAGTGGCTAGGATAGCAAAGCCTTGGAGTGATCCATGTGCTCTCCATCCTTTCTTCTCATTGGCTAATTGATTATTTGTTCCCTTTATTGAAATAAATTAGGATTTAATTAATTCAACCAATTAGTTAAATTAGACATGTAAGGGGATTAGATGGGTTGCATTTAATTTATTTAATTGAGCTATATAACTAATTGATTTAATTAATTACATAGTTTAATTAATCCCTTTTGGCTTAAATTTAATTAATTAATGGCTTTGTCAATTAATCCATGATGTTGACTTGATTTGACCCCTTTTACTTTGGTTGACCATGTTGACTTTGGTTGACCAATTTAGGATGTCTACAAATGCCCCTCTTTGAATCAATATGCAAAGCGCACTAGTTTAAAGAATACCTGATATTTGATGCTTGATACTGATTTGATGTTCGATCTAATGTGATACTGATGATGATGTTCTGATGTGAGTCCCTGATATGATGATGTCTATATGATATCGATGTTATTTTCCTGATAGTGTGATACCTCTGTTGCAAAAAATTATCCATTTTCATTCCATGGTGTAAAAAACAATTTTAACGTCTGATGTCCCCGATTCGCAAAACTATGCACCTTGGTGTCAATATGCCCCTCGGGATTAAAATCGAGATGATTTTGCAAGCATTGGCACTAAAAAATGATTTATTATGATTGCAAAAATTTGATGAATGTCAGCCATGTCGATTTAAATCCTGACAAAAGATGAAATTTGAAGATGAGAAAATGCACCAAACCTTGATTTTATTTTGATATCGACTGGATGCCCTAGGAATAATCTAGTTAAGATGATGATGGGTATGATGTGCCCCCTCGAGAGATCAGTTGGACAAAGTATGATGAGATGGATCTCTCGATAGATTAGAAGGGAAATATTTGATGATTGATATTACGCTAGATGGTATGATTTGTGATGATTGATGTTGGATTGATTAATGATGATTGATAGATTGTTGGATAGATAGGATGATGGGTTGATTGATCTATAATCTTGATAAATTTTTGCAAACAAGTGATAGACATAGGTTCCAATTGGGATTTGATCAAAAAGAACTGTGTCGAAGATGATGGATTCTTAATAGAATTAGAAGATATATTTCTATGATATAGACTCAAAATTGACCTTGATTCCTTGGGTTCTGGGTTAAGGACCTGTAATCCTTGATAGTGAACTTTCTAAAATTAAATATCAATGTTTTGTTGACAACACTTGCAATGTATGTGATGTGAATGGAACAAAGATGAAAGATTTAATTATTTGCAAAATATGGTATATGAGTGATTGGCATATTAGAGCACCTGATAGCTGATAAAACAATAGTTTCTAGGGGGTTGACATAGGGCTTAGATCATTATGATGATATCAAATGTACGATGAGGGACATATGTACCTCCTTTGATGATGTACCTTTGATGTATCTTGATGTGTACCTTTGTGATGTAGACACTTGATAGACATTTTGATTATGGACATTTGATAGATATTGTGATTGTGGACATTTGATAGACCTTATCACTTCCTTTTGATTTTGATGATTTGACTTAGATGATTGATCCCCTTTGTCCTTGAGAACTCCCATAATAATTATTAATGCGTGATTTAATCTAACATGAATGCAATATGAAAATGCAACTAAACAGTTGTCACTTTGTAAAGGATCTCTATTTTTGCAATTATCATCATTGAGATTTTTTTGTAAATCATTTGGAAACCGGTACAACCCTTACTGGTGATATTTCCAAACCATGATGGTATGAATACCTATTTCAGCGGATTCAATGTGACCATTGTCATCATTGAATTTCTATACTCATTGAAATCCATAAAACCCTCACTGGTAAGATTTCCAACCATGATGGTATGAATATCAATTTCGTTGGATTCAATGTTGCAAGTGGATTTTGGCATTAAGATATGAGAAATCTAGATGGCCAAGGTATCTGTTTGCGTAAACAGACAAAGGTATGATCCATTTTGATAGACAAATGTCCTCGATGATTCTTTGATGATCATGTCATTAGACGAACTTGCATATGTCTAGGAATCAACCTTACAATCAGAAATTGAAAAAAATAATCATGTCTCCATCATTGCGTATCTAACTTTCAAAACATCATTGATAGGATAAAAAGACATCATAGAAAAATCAAGAACCATCATTGAACTAACTTTTCTATTTGTTTGTTGAACTATTTCCTTAGAAAAATATCCATCCAATTTTGATCCTTTGTTCATATGGATTGATGTTGATGTATCATCTTAGCGTTTGATTGCCTAGCCTTTGAATTTGATACAAATCATATGTTTGGATTATGGAAATTTTATATTTGGATCAATCGATAAGTGATTAGTCAATAGAATCAAAGATTGTGATTCTTGATTTTTGATGAAGGTATTTGAAATCTCACTTGTGTATGTTCTCTGATGAGCTCCTCGAATCTGAATTATACCCCTAATTGGATTAGTCAATGATAACGGACCAAGGCAGCTTGCAAAAACCATGATGAAAAATTTATGTACAAATGCAGCTCTGAGACTTGACTCGATGTTTGGATTTGATGTTGATATGTTGATGTTTGAGATGTTGCTTGTTGATATTGGTTGTAAGTTTGGGTGTTTGAAATGTGAGATTTTGGATTCATTTTTGAAAAGTTCAACTATCCTAATTTTTTAGCTTGATGAAGAATGTTTGCGTTCTGCTTGTGCATGTTTCAATGATGACCTCCTGAAGATCGGATGTATGCCCCTAGTGTGGAGGAAAAATTTGGCAAAAAATAATGTTGGGGTGATTTAAAAAATGATGCAATTGGAGTGGTTTGATGTTTTTTTAAAATGATGGGGGTATGGTTTTTGTAAAAAAATGTATTTATTTGTGAGTTTTTTAAAGAAAAAAATTTGAGGTTTGAAAAAAAATTTAAAAAATTATGGATTTTTTATTTTTTGAATATATATAAAAAAAAATTAAAAAAATTTAAAAAAAATG
>MU225668.1:690343-707670 GCA_018584345.1 Thuja plicata
CACCTTGTTAGAGGATTTATACAAATGACTATTAGGTCAACCTTGTTAAAGGATTTTAACTGATACAATGGTTAGAAAGTAATCAGCAGTTGTGATCTGATACATACAACTTACTTTGCAAATTCAGGTCCAATTACAGCTCTGATGTTAACTTACTGGATGGCCTACATTCTCATTCCATTCTTCTGATCTACTTGGAAATTTGTCAAGCAATCACACATGCAACTCTCTGCTTCTGTATTCAGCCTTCTCTGCTAGATCATGCCAATCAGTAAATCAAATATGCAATCCTCTTGCATACACACATGTACACCAGTCAGTACATCCACACTTGCACACACTTAATGAATAACCCCCTTGAGGTTATCATATACCTCTCTGTCTAGGTCAGATAAATCTTTTGTCGCTTAATCAAGAGCGTAGATCTTAGGTTAGGTCAGATCCAACGGATCATTCCATCATTGCATTACATTTACTTCTCCAAAGTAGTCTTTAATTAAATCTTGAAACCATGTATTAATTATGTTTTCCCATACATTAAATGACATGGATCAATCTTTAATTAACATTACATATCCCAATAAAATTAACTAAGTCGGCTAGAGATCTCAAATCTCATCATTAATCCAAATACTGTAAGTCGGCCAACATCATTATTTTCACTCGACAATTACACTGGTGCTCGGCACTGAACAAACTTGCTCGTCACAAAAAACTTCTCTCGGTACAAACAACTTTCTCGGCACAAGCAACTTTGCTAGGCACAAGCCAAACTTGCTCGGCACAAAACAGCCAGAAAAATTGTCTTTGAAAGATAAACAACTAATTACTTTGCCAGAGTGCCAACTGATCAAGTACCCTTTTATTTTCCTTAACTCAACCATTCACTTGGTCTTCTTGTTAAATCTTCTTCATCAATAATAGATATGGTACTCAAATAGATAACAATAGTCTGACCAGTTAAGGTTTGACATCAATAACAAAATAACAATTGCTTGCATTGTCACTTTCCAACAAATACAACCTATACATTTTAGTGAAGCTGACGTGAACTTACAGCCCGCATGAAATTTGGTCATATCTTTCAAATTGCATAGAATATTTTTATGAATTTTTTTTTTAAGTTGATGCTAATCTAAGGAGACCACAAACCAAAATTCAGATTTTTCTGAGTTTTTTTTTTTTTTTGATAATATTTTTATGATATTTCATAATAAATCATTTTTGGGCACAAATCAAAGTTTATATTCAAAAAAATTACATTTTTAGAAAGGTCTTGAAATTGTAGAGGGGTTTATTCTCTGTGATTTTAATCTCTGTGAAATTATTTTGCAAAAATAATAGATCTTTTAAAATTGCTTTGTTTTGATAAAATGGGTCCCTAGGGCACAAATTAAGGAATTATGATCTCTTTTTTTTTTGCAGGTATTTGTTGACATAAGAGAGCTACAGTCCAAAATTCATATTTTTCTATATTTTTTACAATTTTTATGATATTTCATAAAAAAATAATTTTGGACACAAATCAACATTTCTTATAAAAAGGTTACTTTTTTGGAAAGGTGTTGAAATTATACAGGGACTTTATTCTCTGTTATTTAAATTTTTCTAAGAAATATTTTTAAAAAAAGAAAGATTTTTAAAAAGTTTTATTTTTGTGTATTCTTTCTTGATTTCTATGCAGGATTGAGTAAATGACTAATGGCCAAGAGGATAATCAGATGCACCCCAGGTGCTAGATCACTGAGAGCTGCCATAAGAAGAATCACTAACTACCACACACAACAAAAAGACATCTTGGAAATCGCAGCAGAAGATCAAAGCAAAGCTTACAAGAGGTATCTTGATTCTATCAAGCGTTTCATAGCTAAGTTCAAGGTTACCATTAGCCTTAACGCTCTTAACAATTCTGGAGTTGCCAGATATTCTTTAATTGTTAGTTAGAAGATTTTGGTACTAATGAATTTTTGACAGCTTGTGGTGAGGAAACGGTTAACAAAGCAACCTAAAATTCATTCATTTGTGTTTTTGGTGCTTAAAACGAACATTGCATGCAAACATTTTGAACCTCGCTTTTCTAAATTTGGTGCTTAAATTGACATGGTGGTTAAAAATTTGAACAAAGGCAAAAAAAATTTCAATTTGGTGCATTAAAATCAAACAAGCAAATCATCACCTACTTTGGGCTTTAAAATTGAACTTTGTTGCTTGCATGGGTGATTAGCTTAGTTCACACTTAGAATTTTGGTGTTTAAATCAATTAACCTTGTGTCTTCAATCATTGGTGTGCTTGTACAAATTTATTAGATTAAAAACCTTTATACTTTTTTAGAAAGTCCTGTATGGGGAATGTGTTTCTTCCTCGGAGAACGACCTTAAACCGGTAATCCTTCTTATCGGTATATAAACAAGACATAAACCAAAGTTCTATTTTATATCTAGCCAAGTTCAAGAGAGGTGTGTTGATGATAGCATGGATCAAGTGAATATCCCTAAGTAGTCAGCATGGTCAACTAGGCTCTTAAGTGAGTCACACACGTACAAACCGATTGGATAGACGCCATGGACCCTACTACAACTGTGTTAAATAGAGGTCAACCTGATTCACCTCCAAATAAATACCTTATTATAGTGCAAGGGGTTACAGAATTTCCCCCCAAGATCCCCAACATATGTGTTCTAGGATATTGTGGTAGTGAAAGAGATCTTCACTAGCACAACAACAATATTTGGCAATGACAAAAACACAGGTGCCTACGTCGTGGACCTTCGTATCCTATTAGTGTCACACTTGTTGTGTGAGCTAACGAACATTCAAGAATTGAGCCTATAACATTATATTTTGAAGCCAATTTTAACCTAGATTAAATTGTTTGTCCTTGTTTCAAGACCCGTGATAGATTACGAAATACATTGTCTATTGTGCTTGTTATGTGATTAGTTTCCAAAAATGCAAAACCAACATCAAAAACTGGCAAAATGAGTCCAACGTGTTCAAGTCTAGGTTGTATTTTATCACAGATACACCAAATTTGAGATATTTTTTTCTAAATTGTCTCCTTTTTCCACAATTGCCTGCATCTTGCCGCAATTGACAGAATTATACCGCGATCGACCATTTTATCACCGCACTTGAGCTTTTACATTACCGCAATCAGTGATTATTTATCGTAGTTGATCTATCACTTTACCACAATCAGTGGAAGTTTGTCGCACTTAGCTAGGAAAATCTGAACAAAAAAAATTTCTTGAAAAGCTTGGGAAGATTCCCCATTTTGTGTAAAAGATTAGTGTCTACATCCTAGAAAAATGTAAAGAATATTGTGTGAATCTCTAAACATAAGAGATCATTCATTCTTTGAAAGCATGATTATTGTCTAAAACATCATTAATTCAAAAGTTTAGACTCGGTTGTCTTGATCTCATTATCTCAAATCATCAATCTCTATCAGCAGCTTTGTCCAAGGCAATAGTCAGAATCCATATCTTATATCAACAAGTCTTTTGAGATCAAGAGAAATTGAAATATGTCCCTAGAATTACCCTTGTCCAAACATAACTCAGACTCTCCTAGAAAGGTTATCCTTTTTTTTTTTCTTTATATGACTTATTTTAGTTATAAAACTGGACAACACTATGTCTTATACACCCTATGGAGGACCTTTCACTAGGCCAAAGGCTAGGACACAACCTGATGAGTCCTATATCAACCAGTTTCCCCCATGGGAACAAGAGAGAGAGGATGACCCTTTTATAAATGCTATACGTGCTCTTTGCATTGAGAATCCCCATAGACCAACACTGTTCCAAGATGTCACAAAGGAGGAGCTCGAAGACATAGAGAAAGATGCCTATTCAGTATAAGTAGTTGATGTTGTGGTAGAGAGAAATCCCGAAAGGTTATTAGTCATGATTTATTAAGAATGGAATCAAATTCCTTGTTGAATTTAATGTGTCAACAGTATGGCCAAAGAACCCTCTATCAAGCCAAAAAACAACTCGACCCTCTCAAACATAACCTATGATAACCCAAGTCTTTCCATCATGGACAACAACGACATTAGCGTAGACTATTTTAAACCAGACTAGCTCTGCAAATCAAGCTAGCACATCATCCACACAAAGCATGACAGGTTCCCAACTAAGTGCACCCTTGGTCACTAGTATATCTCAAGCCTCGGCCTCATGGCCTTTTACATCAAACTCTTATGTTATGTCATTAATTTTGCAAACAAACAATAACCTATTTGCGATTGTTTCAATACTACAATCAATCTCTGCTAGCCTTGGGGTCAATACCTCGCTCCTATATGGATCAGTCTCTATAGGTCCAACATTCAATTAGCATCCACCCAAGGCTACACCTTTCTTCCTACAGGGATTACCACAACCCCAACAAACCCAACAACCACAACAACAACAACAATCATGGACCAATCAAATACCCCAACATCATAATCACACACTGTGGAACCAATATCAAGTCCCAAGGACTAGATCATATGTCCCAACTCAAGGGACATAGAGGTGCAACCTCATACCTACAATGACACAGAGGTTCAATGCCACCAATATTCCTCAATCCTAGATAGACATGTTAATCTAGCAAGTGCAAAGTCTACAAACCCAAATGATGGACATGTAGAATCAGGGGCAAACCAAGTCCTACACTGTAGAGGAATTGTACCCATACCCTTTTGATCATTCATTGCACATGTATCCATTTCCCACTCATTTCTCGATACCCAAGTTTGACAAATACAGAGGCAACACCAACCCTGTAGAACATATCAAAGAGTTCTTTTCCAGTTGCATTGAGGTTGTACATGACGAAACATACCTAATGCGACTATTCCCATAAATTCTAGTCAGACTAGTAATGGAATGGTTCTAACACTTACCTCATGGCATCTTGCCTTGGGGAGAGTTGGCCAAAAAATTCATTGCTCACTTCCATCACAATATTGAACACAAGGTCAACATCAAGGACCTCTGCGACATTAAACAGAAAGATGGAGAATCCTTTGTGAAATTTCTAAAAAGGTGGAGGAACACTTCAAATAGAATAACATATGGCATGCCAAAAGACCTCATAGTCATGTTCATCGACAATCTGATCCCAGATATGTCATTTACCATAGAATTTCAGTTGACTCCTAACTTCAAGCAACTCATCAAACAAGGAGTTTTCTATGAGAAAAACTTGGTCAAAAGAGGTATCCTTGCAGACTCTACCCAGAAAAAAATGAACACAATTGCAACAGATAAAGCCAAGTGGTGGAACAAGAACAAAAATGTCACCAGTGATGGTGTCATTGACGTAAAGACGGTCAACTATACTCAACCAAAGGTGTCACTGCAAGGAGCACCTATGGAAAATCAAAAACCCATGGTGCCCACTCAACAAGTGCACACTCAGAACCAACCACCCCCTATTCAAGCAGCAGTTGTGTCAAACAATCAACACCTACACAATGCCCACAATGATTTTCATTTCCTAAATAAGACTACACACCATTGGGGGAGTCGATAGAGTCAACCCTAAGAAAGATGATACAATCCAATACTATCACTTTGCCCAAAATTAGAGAATGCGAACATGGTGTTGTAAAACCAAAGTGGTACAATGATAATGACTTTTGCAAATTTCATCGGGTAAAGGAACACAAGACACCCAACTGCTATCGATTAAAAAATGTCATTCAAGATCTGATTGACATAGGGGTTATCGATGTCACAAATGCCCAAACCAAGGGCACCACCGATCATACAATCTTCAATGACACATTCCATGATCATACCAAAGGGAAAGCCTCGAGGTCTTGTGGACAATCCAAACAAGTCAATTACACCTATGCTAATGTTGACAACACCATCAGATGCATCAATCCCTCAAATAACCATGTGGTCATTATTACTATCAGAGACCCAAATGCTAAATGTGTTGTCACCACATGTCATTCCAAGGTTGTCTTACAAGGAGTGCCTTCCACATCTACTATACCAGCTAATCGACCAATAACCTCTGATCCATAGACCAATGGATCTGCTAAAGCCCATGCCTATCCAGATATCTATGTTTGACCTTTTGCACATATCCCCGCAGCACAAGCAAGCTCTTGACCAAGCACTCCAAAATGTAGTTGTCCCAAGGGACATAACTCTGGAAAGCTTCCAAACCATGGTGAACCACATAGCTGCCAACAAGCTACATGCAACCTTTACGGACCATGAGGTGCTGCCGCACAATCCTTTGCATAATGATCCCTTGCACCTGCTCATCCAAGTTCATAAATACACGATCTGTAGAGTCCTCATTGATGGTGGAGCCAGATTAAACATATGTACTTTAAAAGTAATCAAACACTTGGGATATTCTAAATCCAACATTGATGTCACAAGGAGAATTAATATCAGGGCCTATGATGAAGAAGAAAGGTCTTCCAAAGGTATCATTGTACTACCAGTCTGAATAGGCCCGGTCATTAAGAACACCCTGTTCCAAATCCTAGACCTATATTTGGGATATAACATGTTAATGGGAAGACCATGGATCCATGAGATGCAATTTGTACCCTCTACCTATAATTAGTGGATCAAGTTCCCATACTAGAGGAAAAAATTATCATTTAAGGATATCCAAACATGTTCCAATGTTGTAACACCATCAGAAGCAGTACTGACAATCAGGTACCTTCAAACTAGGAGGCAAGCATTCATTCCACCTCAAATTCTATTCCCAAGGATGTAACAAGAAAGGAGGGGAAGATATCCATTATAGACAAAGGATGTCGTGACTACATCTATGAGGAATCTTTTACCATCATCAACATGCCTCAAAGCCCAAGGTCGTACGACATGCCACAACCAGTGACAACAACCTGAAACCCCAAAACCTGTTCTATTTAGATGTCCACCCGCCACATTTGTCAAATGGGGGGACATTGCAGAAGATAACCCTTTTGATCCAGATATAAACACTTGGTTGTATCAGGACCCAAAAGAAACACCTCAGACATAAATACCTATGTCAACATATGGAGCCAACTTTACAATGCTACAAAAGTTTGGGTATGATGGTATGACTGGTTTGGGGGAAAGACAACAAGGTCTAATGGAATTGTCTTTACTGCCTACCCAAAGAAATAAGAGAGGATTAGGCTATGGGAAAGATAGAGCCTATACTACCACCCGAGACATACCCATAGATCAAGATAAAGTTGCAGAGTTACACTGAGGGCAAAACCCAGAACATGCCTTAATCAACAATATACTCCAACAGTTATTGCCATCTAAAGTGGGAGCCTCTTATTCCTGATTAAACCTTAACCAAGCTATCCAATGTGATGAGGAAGTGATACATCAAATGAATGTTCTAGCACAACTGATTCCCATGAGTATGATTGGAGATCCATCCATAATTATGAACCAACCATCCCAGACTATTCCCCTTGATTAGTCAACACTATACACCTTGAGGATATGTTCGACCAAATGACCATAGAGGACCAACCATGTATCGATAAACATATCAATAAAAATTCATTAGGTGGTGCATCGACATCACATTCTAGGTTCATCGGCACTATCACCATAGTCCCATTTACCCAAGCAGATTCACCCCCCCACGAGGACCTTTGTCTAGTACATATTGAACTCATAGAATGGGATCAACAAGGACAACCTGACATTGATACCTTTAAAAATGATGAATCCATCATAGAATTCATGGGACTCATAGAAGGTGTGCCATCAAGAGACCACAAAGCAAGTTTCTCTATTGACCTTGACAAATCAGCCTATTTTGGGGAGGAACCTCCTCTTTCCAGTCAAAAAAAAAAAGAACAGTTAGTAAGTGAAACTGCAAGGCATTTTCTGACACAAAAAATGACAAAAAGACAATAAAAGATGTATCTTCTAGTGAAAACCTCACTGAGGCACTGGAGGATGGAAAGCAAGACCTCCTCCCCTTAACAAAGGAAAAGTCAGCATTACTAGCTGAGGAAATAAAAGAAGTCAACCTAGGTGATGAAAAGAACCCAAAGAATATCTATTTAGAAAATCACTCACATCAGACGAACAGGAGCGGTTCATTAACTTCTTCAAAGAAAGGAAAATCAACTTTGCATGATCCTACTCTGACATGCTAGGCCTAGATCTGAAGCTAGTGTTACATCATCTACCGTTGTTATCGAATGTCAAACCTGTCAAGCAAAAGTTGAGAAAGATGCACCCACATGTCGCATTACTTGTCAAAGCAGAGCTAAAGAAACTACTAGATGTTGGATTGATACAACTAATCCCATACATAGATTGGATATCTAATATGGTACCAGTAACCAAGCATAATGGTCAGATGTGCATTTGTATAGATTTCAGAGATCTAAACAAAGCTTGTCCCAAGGATGACTTTCCATTACTAAATATCGACATGATAGTAGATCTCACAACAAGACACCAGATGCTATCACTCATGGACGACTTCTCAGGATATAACTAAATAATAATTACATGAGAAGACCAACACAAGATTGCATTTACATGTGCCTGGGGCACTTACTCCTAGAATGTAATGTAATTTGGCCTTAAAAATGCAGGAACAACATATCAAAGGGATATGACCATGATCTTTCATGATCTCATTCATAAAATGATGGAAGACTATGTTGATGACATAATAGCCAAGTAAATGCTCAGAGAGAATCACCTACAAGTGTTGGGACCCATATTTTATAGAATGCAAGAATATAAAGTCTGACTAAATCTAAAAAAGTGTGCATTCAGGGTCACCACAGGAAATCTTTTGGGATTCATTGTATCACATCAAGGCATAGAGGTAGACCCAGAAAAGGTCAAGGCCATACTTGATATGCCACCGCTGACCAATTTAAGGAAACTAAGGGGTTTACAAGGCAGGCTTCAATCCATAAGGCATTTCATCACCCAATTAGCAGACAAGTGTCATCCATTCTAGCATCTACTACACAAGGATGTGACATTCATATGGACAGAACAATGTGAGCAAGCATTCCAAATATTCAAGGATTATCTATTAAAGTCTCTCATATTGGTGCCACCCATTCAAGGTCAACCATTAATTTTGTACATCTCAACAACTAAGTCAGCACTAGGAGTGATCTTGGCACAACATGATGACCAAGGCAAGGAAAGAGTTGTCTACTACCTCAGCAGAACTTTGGTGGGCTATGAGCTCAACTACTCACCAATTGAAAAATCATGCCTCACAGTAGTCTTTGCTTCCCAAAAGCTAAGACATTACATGTTGAGCCATCAAACCAAGCTGATAGCACACATTGATCCCCTGAAGTATTTACTCAGCAAAGCAGTACTCATCGGGCAACTCGCTAAATGGGTGACGATGTTAAGCAAATTTGATTTAGAGTACATGGACATGAAAGCTATCAAAGGGAAAGTAATTACGCACCAACTAGCAAAGGCACCAATACAAGATCATTAACCTATAGTGTTTGACTTTCCAGATAAGTCCATTCTCATGGTACAACTAGCAGTAGAGCTTTCGCAACTATACTTTGATGGATCATACACGAACCATGGTGCAAGAGCGGGGATAGTGCTCATTACTCCAAATAAGGATGCAATTCCTAAATCTTTTTGACTCAACTTTTCATGCATGAACAACATAGCTGAGTATGAATCTCTAGTCACCAGAGTGAAGATAACTATACAATGGAGGATAAAGAACCTTAAAGTCTATGGTGATTCACAATTGGTCATCAGCCAAGTAAACAATGACTACATGACAAAAGATGAAAAGTTGATCCCATATAGAGAGCAGATGGACATGCTGCGGGCTTCATTCCATTTCATTGCATTTGAGAAAGTACCAAGAGTTCAAAACAAAGCAGTAGATGTGATGGCTACCATAGCATCCTTGATCAATATGTTAGGCAATAAGACCAGATTCTAGTTTTTGGTAGAGAAACTCATGATACCGACACATCAAGCTCCTATCATAGAGTCTGTTAGCTCTTTTTCTTGCAGCACTTACTTTAAAATGATAGTATAGCTTATATACTTGAATGCAACCTCCTTTTAGGCAAGAGAAAGGCTAATTGATGAGGTATTTGATAACACTGGGGATACCTATTATCACCTCCTTCTTTTTTGAGCTCCACAAACTCAGGCAAGTATTACCTATTAAAAATTACAGATGCTTTAGCCTATGTATTAGGTGGATTAGTTCATTCATTGGTTAAGTACCTAAAACCTCACTGTAACAACTTATAGAATACTTTAGAGATTGCAATGACTAATTTGAAACAGAGTATTATAAGCCAGGCTATGGTTTTGATAACATGAACCAATGAGACAAGGAATTTCATCCTTCTTCCTTTTAATGTTAGGAGGGGCAACCTAATGATTCTCTCTACAAGGAATCAACAATATGAACAGTATTACTTCAATACAATCCTTTTACAACATGTATGAATTTAGTAACAGTGGTATATCTTGAGTATTTGTTTTATGCTTGATGATTGAATAAAAACTAAACAGTAAACCCTAACCAGTGTCTATCCTTGGGCAAAGAGTCAATAAAAACATGAAATAACAGAGATAAACTAATGAAGATATTGTAGAGTGCCTTACAAACTACATGCAATTGAGATAGAATGCCTTACAAACTATCCTCTCATATCCATACTTCTGCATCAAATCCTGACAATAATGTTTTGCTCTCTGAAATTATCGATGAAACTTAGTCCTCTCCTTGAAAGGAACTCATAAAAAATTAGACACGCTACCTTATAGTGGGTATATTTTGGATGCCTTACAAACAAACCATACTAGAGCACAAACAGAATATAAAAGACACAAGACAATATAGAGGAGAGAAAATACACTTGTATTTCATTAACAAATTCTGCTTTGACATATCCAGACAAGAAGCTTAAGAGGCTGAGACAAGATGAGGAATTTACATCACAGTTTATATTCAACATCATTAGGACCTGCTTTGAACTTCTGCAGGGAAAACCCCAAAACAGAGCAGAGGAGAGGAACCCTTACAACTGAGAAAAGAAAGAAATATATAGGGACACAGGAAACCTTAAAAACACTGAGCAATTCACACATGTCCCCCTACAAATCTGATCCACACTTGTCTATCTTTTCTCAGTAAAAAACTAAACTCCATCGGTGGCTTCAAAACTTTTTTTCAACTGCCTCCAAAATCTGATCTTGAAACTGTCGGTGATCTTAAAATATGACTAAACTTGCTTTCAAAGTTTTACAAAATCAGATTTATTCCATTAATATCTGACTCCACAAAGAAATCTGACTTCACTCTACAAGTGCCTCTTCAAAATCTAATATCTCTCTGAGAATATCTGATGCCAAAATCTAAGAACAAAAAACCTCCGGGAAAGCCTTTTCCTGAAAATTTTGCAATAAAATATTATGCATTTTGTCTCACTCTTCTGCAAATCTGATTTTATCCTTTGCATATGTCTGAATTTCAAAATCTAATCTTCATTCCTTAAGAGGACATCCTCTGAATCTAATCCTTCATTTAAAAAATATTTGATTCTTTGTCTTCAATAACATTCGGGAATGCATATTTGATAAGTTTTTGCAATAAAAGATTATAAAATTCCTTTTAAAAAATTATCCTGTGCACATTCCAATATCTTGAAATCTCTAATTTTCTACATTTATGCCCAGAACTCACCAAACTTTGACACGTGGCACTCTTTTATTTGTTGCTTTTAACTGATTTTTAACTCACCTCTTAACCCAAGTTACTTTTTCATCTTTGTCTCCAAGTCTCCTGAACTTTTCACTAACCATGGTATGATTTGGAGACCCGCGACTGAAGCAATCGCTAAGTCTCATGATAATTTTCCAACTGCAAGATACATTGCGTGACACCGTGACTTAACCACTTGTCTCCATGTCTCCAGATGATGTTTTTCTTCATTGGGAGACTTCGTGACTGAAGGATTTCGCTAAGTCTCATAACTTACAAAGAATATTCTTTTTCCTTTTGAGACTTGCCAACAATAGTTAATCGCCAAGTCTCATGAAAAAATGGAATATGCTTTTAGGATTAAGTGACTCGGTGACCATTAAAAGGCACATGACATTTATAACTTATGTTTCTCAAAAAGGTAATGCCAAAATAGAAACTCGATTCACATTTTAGGGCTTTTTTGCATTCTCACTTAGAAAACATCTCAAGGTTTTGGGTTTTTTCACTATTCATGTGGATTTTGACCTAAGAACACAAAATTTCCACAAGGATAATTCAAATTAGGAAAGACTTTCTGATTTTGGATAGAATTTGGCATGATGACAACAAAAATTTATGGCAAACCAACAAAAACCAGGAATACAACCAACAGAGTCAACGTGCATCCTTGTTGGTCCTAAAACCCCATTGTACCATGACATATACAACTACCTCCAAAATAGTGTCCTACCACCTGACTTATCTAGGAACCAAAAGAAGTCCCTCATCTTCCAAGCCTCTAGGTACATCCTTCTCTCTAGTACTCTATATAAAAGAAGTCTAGATGGAACACTTTTACGATGTCTCACTTCCACAAAATTCTTGAGATCCTTGTACGAGGTACATGACACAATTGTGGAGTCCACACAGGTGGCAATAACTTAGAAAAGAAGATCATCTGAATGGGATACTACTAGCCCAATGTAGAGATATATTCCAACATGTATGTGCAAAGGTGTAAACAATGTCAAATTCATGGAGATCTCATCCATGCACCAGCCCAAGAGCTCAATTCCATCACTTCACCATGGCCATTTTCTAAGTGGGGATCTGACCTAGTGGATAAGATTACACCAACCTCGTCTAATGGAAATAATTACATCATTACAACAATAGAGTACTTTAATAAATGGGTGGAAGCCATTCCTCTCACCTACATCACTATTAAGCATATCTCCGTGTTCATACTCAACAATATCATCTATCGGCATGGAGTTCCTCAAACCATACTCACAGATCATGATACACCTTTTCAAAATCAAGATGTTGAAGATATTTGGGAGCAGTTCCACATTAAACAAGGTTTCTCTTCATTATACTATCCCCAAGGGAATATTCAAGTGGAAGCCACAAACAAAACCTTACTGAAGATCTTAAATAAAACAGTCAATGAATCAGGGCAAGACTGGCATTTACAGCTCAGTCCCGCACTATGGGCATACAGAAGTAGTGTGACAACCCCCACATGAGCCTCTCCTTTATCACTAGTATATGGATCAGAGGTGGTCCTACCCCTCGAAGTTGAAATCCCACCCCTAAGAATCTCATTGAAAAACATCATTTCAGATGAAGACTATAGAGTAACAAGACTCAATGAACTAGAATTGTTGCATGAGAGAAGATAGAATGCACTCAACCACTTACAAGGCTATCAAAATCACCTTAGAAGGAACTATCACAAGAAGGTAATACCACAAACCTTTGAGGTAGGAGACCTTATACTTATGGAAAATCAAAAGAACCAAGCAGAAAGGCTAAAACTAGGAAAGTTCAAGCCTAACTAGCTAGGACTTTATGTCATTATCACATCTTGCAATAGTAGGGCATACCAACTAGAAACACTAGAAGGAGATCATCTCCCAGGTTACATAAATACCATGCACCTCAAGAGGTTCTACACTTGAGGTCTCAAGGTTAAGGCACTTAACTACATTTCCAGAAAATACAAAAAAAAATCAAAAAATACAAAAGGTTACCTTGGTGAAAACCTGGCAAACATGCGCCTTGGCGACAACAAAAAAAAAAAGAGAGAGAGAAAAGTAAAGAGAAACATCGCTCTCTTAGTGAAAACCTAGCAAATAGACACTATTAAGTAGGTACCTTGGTGAAAACTTGGAAAATAGGCACCACGTGTTAAACTCTCGCTTTGCCATCAATGAACTCCAAAGATTAAAGCTTGAGCTCCCCGCACGCAAGACTGGCTACCCAAGCTATTTTCAAGAGCACAATCCCCTCTGAGAATCAACACTTTTCCATGGTTTTTATTGGTCCACTAGCCTAGGGGAAATTCTAAAGTCAACAAAAAATCCTAAAAAGAGAAAAATGTCCTGAAAAAATTGAATCTAAAAAAATCAAAAATTGCAAAATCTCAAAGCAATAAAACCAGTTCAGTTATCAACCAAGAGAAAAGAGATCAAGCCAATCAATCAATGTCAAAATCATGATATTCACAAATTATCAATGGACTCATATGACTCAGATTTATCAGCTATCTAATCTATCAACAAGCGTATGGCGATCAAATTCAAGCTAATCAATCAAGGTCAAAATCACGAGTCTGAAAATTAGCAAGGGACTCATATGACTAAGCTTAGTCAGCTAATCCAATCTATATATTAATCAAATCAAATC
This sequence comes from Thuja plicata, assembly GCA_018584345.1. Lineage (NCBI taxonomy): Eukaryota > Viridiplantae > Streptophyta > Pinopsida > Cupressales > Cupressaceae > Thuja > Thuja plicata. The sequence goes on from MU225668.1 coordinate 704,745, forward strand.
AATCAATCAACCAATCTTCAAATCAATTGTCTTAAACACAGTGACAGATAAGCTCAAAACCAGACAGATCGGTCTTATATGAGTCATCCATTCTTAAAACCAGACACAATCAAGCATCAAAGAATCAAGCAAATCAAGGAACAATAAACTATTGACTAGGTCAGTCATGTTAGTCATATGTCATTCTATCTTTCGCAGTTATGTTCTTACGCTACTCCAGGATACCACCAAGTGATGAGAGTAGCTATGATGGATCATGATCTTATTTTCTTTGATTGTTGTTTTTGGAATGTTTCATTTTGATTCTGGGGAAATGATGATTAAGGATAAATGTAGTAGGCGCTATCACTTATCTAGCAACCACACAGTTCCACGATCTGAGCTTAACCCTGTAAAATAATTGGACAATCCTTTTTTGTTGTCTACTTGTTGCTACCAATAGAATCATAGTGGTATCTAGATGGTCTGTATCTTGGTGCATTGGATTTCTATCTTGGTTTTTTTTTTTTTTTAGATTGTTCAAAGATCATAGCAGTATCTAGATGGTCAATATCTAGGTGCATTTGCATCTCTTTCTTTTCAAAATTAGAGATCATAGCGGTATCCAGATGGTCAATATCTGGGTGCATTTGGTTCTCTTTCTTTTCAAAATCAGAGATACTAGTGGTATCCAGATGGTCAATATCTGGGTGCATTTGGTCCTCTTTCTATTCAATCTCTCTACTCCTTCTGGTTATCAAGATATCATAATGGTATCTAGATGAGCAATATTTGGGTGCATTGGATTCTCTTCTACTTTCATAATAAGGTGCAATAATGAAAAAAATTGGAAAACTCGGTAGTGACTTGGGTCACCCATCCTATCTATCAGTCCAATCTACCCACTAGTAGAATTGGCACCTTTTTTCAACCAGAAATTGGTCTAAGTTTCTACCAATGTTGGTCAAATGACCCACAAATTGCTTTGTCACTATTTTACTAGTCAAACTTTTGACACATGGTGGATAAGGTCAAATGTTCTACACCAATATTGGTCGAAAGTGGCAATTGAAATTGGCCAGTTCTAAATGGTGGTTTCGACCAAAAGTCATCAAAATGTTTGGCCTGTCCGACCAGGATGATAAACCCACGACGCAAAAATTTTGACACAAAATGGTCGATATGTAGAGCAACTTGCCTAGCGGTTTCGATCAAACTTCATCAAAATGTTTAGCCCATCTAACCTAGATGCCATACCTATGATGAAACATTTCAACATAAAATGGTCGATATGTAGACCAACTTGTCTAAGGGTTTTGACCAAAATGCATTGAAATGCTTATCACATCCGACAAGGATGCCAAACCCACGATGAAATATTTTGACACAAAATGGTTGAAAGTTCAACCAAGAAGAAATGTTGCAAAAAAAACACCTGAAGCTAAATATCTAGATATTTAGCTTCAGGTGTTACTTTGCATTATATATATTTAGATGACAATTTTAAAAAATACTCATTGTATTGCTTAAAGAAAATGGTACATAAGGTGGCCCCAACACCTCTCCTTCAAAGACAGAAATCAGTGGTATAAATACATTATACCACTACCTATTAACAACAGCCTAGCCCCTATACCTTATGGGAAAAGTTGCTCATGCTCCTGCATGAGCTCCTCAAACTTCACCAAACTATAATCTTTAATTATGCCCACTTTGTAAACGGACCATGCCTTCTTCATTAGCTTCTTCTTCCCCTCCACTTGCAAGAAAAAGAAATCCAACAAGTATCTAGATGAAATCTGTAAATATCCCACTACCTCTGCTATCTCCATGTAGTATTCGACCGTCATCATTCTATGCACCATTTCGATGACTGAAATTGGATGCCCACAAATCTGTGCAATCAATTGAAGTAGGTCCTCAATGAGTCTGTCATCATGAACATGCCCACCCACCCAGTATTCAACACCCAAGATGACCACTATGGTTTATAACTCCTAATCATTGGCCTTTTTGAAGATCCTCTTATCTTCTCTTCTGACCCTTCCTACAAATTTTCCATCTTGATGCATTGGCATGTGATACCAAAATGGTTTGTCATTGTTGTTCTGCAAAAAGAGAAAACCACACCGCCCATTTAAAGAGATGGGTTTGTCCATTACCTGTCGAATCCCTGCATATTGAAAAAGGGGAAAGATGGGAAATCTAGACAGTGAGATTTAGTCGGATAATAAGGAATAATCCTTAAACCGAGAAAGGCTATGTGTCGTGGCATGAACTACTTGTGCCCCTGACACCAATCCTCTTCTCATTATTGTGTCTACCTATGCAGATCACCTTATCTGATGCCATCCCTTGGTATAGATTGAAAATCTGCTAAAATAATTACCTGCAGGTCAAGTTGCATCGGATCATCCTGACCGATCGCAAACTCTGACACCTCTTCCACCCCCTTATTTTCCAAGAAGTCATACAATGCAGGTTGATATGTACCAGAGAAAAGCATCAAAAATAGACCAATCATTCAACATCCAAAAATTTTAGAGATTGAAAAAGTTACTGTAGACACCCTAAAATGGACAGGCTTGCGACTTTACATTAAAAACCCTAATTTTCATCTATTAATTAATGGTTTCTTAATCATTAATTAATCATCTATTTTCTTCTAAATTCATCTTTCTCAAATCATCTAATCCAATCCCCAAAATTAATTAAATAATTAACTTTATTTAATTAATTAAGCTTTAATTGATTAATTACCATTAATTGATTAATTAAACTCAATTTCCTATAGTTTAAATCCAAATATTTAAACTTACCAATTATATTCTTCCAATTAAATTAATTTCAATTAAATTAATTTAATTTCATCAAATAAAGCAATTCTTAATTAAAAAGAATTCAATTATCTCACATGTTGAAAATAATTAATAAATAAATGAATTAA
>MU225668.1:713383-725736 GCA_018584345.1 Thuja plicata
TATGATGACACCCTCTTACACTTTCTAAAAGTGTCTCATTGGTCCAAAACTCTTACACCTCTTACAAGATCCTTCACATGTGTACTTTAAGTACACTTTGACCCATTACATCCAAAGTTGCTCACACATGTGTGAGAAAAGTGGGCCTCTTGCATGGCCTATGTGTCCCTCATGTGGCACTTATGTGGATGCCACATGAGCTCCACCTCATCCAATCCCTCTCTCTCCTCCAAAAAAATTTATAAATAAAGGTCATTGTCAAGAGAAAATCATCTTCATTTTATGCATTGTTATCATGCTAGTTTAGCTCTAGAAATTCTTAGTTCATGTTTATGCTTCATGCTTTCTTAGTTCATTTTGAAAATCTAGATATTACATCTTAGGTTTAATAGAATGAATCTAGTTTCTTAGTTTAAATCTTGCATGTCATCTTAGCATTAGTATTTGCATCTTCATCAATGGTGAATGGCTTGAGACAAGTTCTTCATACTTGTTCTTGAGCTCCTTATCCATCATTAGCTTGCATTGTAGTTTCATCCATCAAAATCATAGTGGGATTATTATATTATGTTGGGAGAGCACACCCACAATTCTCTAAGAGCAAATCAACAAGGCTTTGGTGCACTTGTTTGGCTCATCAGAGGTTGTGATGGGATCTCTTGTTGTCCTTGTAGTATGCTTATTAGACATGTTTAATGTAGTTTGTTGATTGCATATCTCTAATGTTTGCATATCTTAGCGTGCTCCCAACAGGTTAGGTTTCAACACATACATTTTGGCACGCCCGGTGGGACCCACGTCCCTATTTTCTAATGATTTTCTTGTATTTTTCAAAATTATGGAAACTTTTTACGCAGACCCGTCTGTGCTCTGATTCCGTCATCTGCGTTTCCAGAATGTCGTCTGTGCAGACCGCTGTCTATGATACTTCGTCGTCTGTGCATATAAACTACCATCTCTGCCTGTTGTAAAATAGACTTTTAGTAACATGGTTTAAATAGTTTTTTATCAGATTTTAAGTGTTTTAACTCTCGGATTTTTGACAGGAAGATGTTTTTTAAGAGGTAAATGTTGTCTAAATTGATAAAAAAAATGATATTTATGTGTATTAAGTCTTTTTATAATAGGATCTAACTATCTTTTTATTCAGTCGTCTGTGCAGGTGAATCACCATCCATGCAAATCACTGTCTGCACAGATCGTCGTTTGCGCGGTTTTCCTATGGGCTAACATCTTTTGCAACATTTCATATTTTAAGGATCAGAAAACTACTAATAGTTTCATGCAGGTTTCCTTGAAGTTTTAACAGATTTTTGGGAATGAACTTGTATGCTTAATCATTTTTCTTTGAATGTATGTTGCTTAAGAAAAATGAACCACATACCATCTTGAATGCTTAAGGGAATGAAATTCATCACTCTTGAATGACTTAAGGCAAACGAACACACCCTTTTTACAAGATTTCCTCATTTTTGTGTGGGAAATGAATTGAACTTGCATGTTTAATCATACTATTGTGTCTTTTGCTAAGGTAGAAAACATATAGTTTCTTTAATTAGGTTCAATTTGGAATGAACTCTTCTTGGTGTGTTTGAAGAAGTGTTTTTCAACACTTCTTTTGAGTTGTTTGTCATTAGAATAGATACCTTAAAAATATGTGACACTACGATTAAACTATAGTTGTATCCTCTCCCCTCACCTTCGTGGAACTTGGGTGAAAAGAAAGCTTACCTTAATCAAGCTTCTAGATAGGCCTGTCTAGAGGGTGCACTTCCCCTTTAGAGGATGACCTCAAACCGGTAATCCCTTTGACTGGTGTAAAAATAAAGTGTGACCCAAAGGTTTGCTTTATCCCTTCAAGCTCGGGCGGGTCGTGTTCAATGGTAGTCCATACTGAGTGAATATCCTCAACATATTGACATGGTTGAACTAGACGCTTAAGTGTCTCACGTCGTACAAACCAATTGCGGGGATGCCACGAATCTTATTAGCAACTGTAACTTAGTAGCCTACCCAATTCACCGCTGAATGATGACTTATTATAGTGCAAGGGGAGGGAAGATTCTCCCCCCAAGATTCCCATCATACGTGTCCCAGGGTATTGTGTTGCGAAAAAGATCTTCGTAGCATGGCAACAATACCTGGAAAAAGGCAAAAATGTGAGCGCCCTTTTGGGGGTGACACTATTGTGTGAGCTAAAGGACTACCAAGCAATGGGCCTATAATATTTCATGCAAAGCCAATTCCCTAAGGTAGCTATTGTTTGTACTATCTTCGTTGTGATAAACCAAGTAAAAACATAGGTGGCTTGAAAAAGTCACTTGAACATATACAAACGAAATATTGCAATTTGAATCAAAGTTCCCCAAAGTCACATTTGTTTGTATCCCTCAAGGTTGCTTCATCCCTTGTTGGATTATTTTAAGACATATGCCTGTTATTTTCTGGTTTGAGTGTGTTGAAATTGGTTCTTGTCATCAAACAAATTTGTCCAAAATCAAATTGAAGATCAAAATCTACCCAGAATTTCAACACACTATATTGACAACAGTCTGCCATCTCTGCTCTGGAGTCGCCGTCTGCGCAGATTACCATCTACGCATATCGTCGGCTGCGTCTGAGACTGTCATCTCCACTTGAAAATAGTAAGCTCCAAAATCTGTTGAGACATTCAAAATTTGGTCCTCTATAGGACCCTGAAACCATTTGGCCTAAATCATTCAGTTATTCAGTCAAAACTAGATTTTTCATATGACATGACCAGTTTCAAGAAACATAAGAAGGTTAAGCTTCCAACACCTCCATTCTATCGAGAGCAGAAAAAACCACTCGCAAATCCAAGGAATATCAACATATTGCCACATCTATCAAACAGGAGATTGAATATTGCGAGAAGATTGACAAAATCATGTACAACAACAAGATCTGCAATTTCATGGCTAAATATCCTATCAACCGCACTTTTGTCACCATTGAGCAATATGATTAGATAACCTCTTGCTTCTAGGATCAATTCTTCAATTTCTTCCATCATCATCCAACATCATTTCTTCTCTTGGAGCATTAGATATAATCTCTTCACAATCAAATCAAATCAATCCTTTTAGGTTGAAAGACCTTAATCAAATTATTACAAACCTTCATCCTCAAACAAACACAACATTACTTGTAGACCATCAGTCTGTCTCAAGTGATTTTAATCCTTTAGTGATGTCCCATTTTGCTTGAGATCACAAGTCCATCTCTAAGTAGAACAGGTGTCACTTCAAATCCTTTTGTGTTTGTATCATCACAAGGTTTTATCATGCTTAGGTTTTGTTCCAAAAACCTTTAAATCAATCCTTAATCAATCAATCAATCCTCAATCAATAAATCCTTAATCAAACATCAATCAATCCAATCCAATCCAATCAAATCCAAGCAAATCAGATCCAAATCTAGAATCAAAATCTTTTCTCCATTCCATTTCAATCTTACACCTTCTTGTCTTCCCTTCTTCTAAATCCACCATTGTATGGTAGTCACTCGATCCCAAGCTAGAAACATGAGGCGTGCAAGATTTAACACGGTTACCCATGAGGAAAATCCTTTTTCCACTCAATACTTTCAAGGCACTAAAGTACAAGCTGAGGAAGTTCCTGAAGAAACTGAACTAGTGGAAAAAGAAGAAATACCTACCCAAGTCATTGACTTCCTTAGTGATCCATACAATTTAGAAATGGTTGAGAAATCCATTATGCAAAACAACATTGAAGTATTCTTGAATCTTGTTTGAAATGGCATCACAGTACCCGCTGACTTTGATGATATACTCCTTACCCGAAATGTCACCAAAGCCATTGTTGCTGCTACTGTAGCCATGGCTTCTACCTCAAATGATACATCACCATGTGACACTGGTAAAGGACCTGTTAGCGAACCCTCCATGTCAATACCTACATCAGCACCTGTATCAACAACTGCATCAACACCCCAATTGACATAGGAACAAATTCAACAAATCCTAAGCGCTTTGCCAAACAATACTGCACACAACAACACTCAAACAATGACAACTCAAGGAGCAAGCACTAATCTCAACAACATAGGGTAGATTTCCATGCCTTTGCCTACATCATCTATGTTTCAAACAACATGCATGAAAACATCCACAACCAACATAGCTAGAGCTTATCAATATATACCTCCCCTACCGTTGGTATGACCTCCACAAGATTTTCAGCTGCACAATTTGGAGGAGGTGGAGCTTATGTGCCACCATTTATTCCACAAAATACTCCAGATTTTGTCCAACAATTTAATGAACTCAAGAACATTGTGCATGGTTTACAGAATGGGGGCAAGAAGGAGTTTTATTTTGAAGAGATTTGTCCCTATCCATTTGACAAGTCTATCACAATGCAACCATTCCCACCAAACTTTGAGATGCCCAAATTTGATAAATACAAAGGTGAAACATGTCCTCTACAACATCTCAAAGAGTTTTACATTGCGTGTCAAGAAGTTTCTTATAATGAGAATTACCTAAAAAGACTCTTCACTAGGAGTCATGGAGGCGCAACTTTGGAATGGTTCATGGCCCTTCCTTATGGATCGATCTCTACTTTTTCTAATCTCACAGAGAAATTTGTTGGACAATATTCATATAACATTGAGCATCAAGAAACACTCAGTGATTTGTGCAATACTAAACAAAAGAATGGAGAAACCTTTGCTAGTTTCTTACAATGATGGAGACACATTGCAAATCGTATGCCATGGAAAATACCCGATAGTCACTTAATTGACATCTTCACAAAGAATTTTATTTCAGAGATGTCTTTCCAAATGAAAATGGCTTCACCTGACACCTTTGAATCCCTTGTCAAGAAGGTAAAAGACATTGAAGATGGTCTTTTGCAAAGAGGTAGCATCAAGCATTATACTCCTTCCAACAATGATAAGCCAAAATTCTGGAGTAAAAACAAAGGAGTTGTCAACAATGGAGTGACTGATGCCAAACATGTTCAAATTGTTTAAGCATCCAACATAACAATCAAAACAATCACAACACCAATCAAAATCAAAATCAGAACAATAAAAATTAGAACAATCAGAATCAAAATAACAATCAGAACAACAATCAACAACCACGCAATCAATCATTCTTGTTTCCTCGCAACAACAACAACAATAACAATGACAATCAAAAATGGCAACAATTGACAGCATAAGCAGAACCCCTAGACGTGATCTTTAAATAACTTGCAGATCAAGGGATGATAATATATCCAAATACTCGGTCTTTCGATGAAAATTAACCCAAGCCTATTTGGTATAGAGATAATGAATATTGTGATTATCATCGCATCAAGGGACATGATGCCAAGAAATGCATGAAGCTTAGACACTTTGTGCAAGATCTCATTAAGGATGGAAAAATTGAAGTTGAAGGTCAGAATGCATCCTCATCTAATGCAAAACTCAAAGTCTACAATCAGCCCTTTCCACCACATAATCAAAACAATGCATAAAATGCAATCCCATATGATTACTCTACCAATACTATCACAAGCCATGATCGAACATGTGGGAGTCTAGAAGAAAATGATATCTTTGGGTTTGACGCTCTCTATGGCCACATTGAAGAATCTGACACACATGTCAACACCATAATTCTCAAAGTTGTTGATTGTAATGCTACCACACACAGACCCAGAGTCACTGTCCAAGCTACTAATAAACCTTCTACATTGACAAATCCACCAACCGCACCATCTACCGCTGCTTGGCTTGCCTTGCACTATGACCTATTGGCCCAATTAGGGAAGACGCTTGCACAAATATCCATTCTAGAGCTCCTAAAAACCTCGCCAATCCACAAAGAAATCCTTGAAGATGCTCTAAATGAATCTCGTGTCCCTGAGAACATCAATGTCACACAATTCCAAGCTATGATTGGGAACCTAGCTACATAAGAGCATCTTGTCTTTACTAATAAGGAATTTCATGGTCCTGACCTTCATCATAATAAGTCCCTCCATATAGAAGGAAAAATTCAATCCACAAAAATAAAATGAGTCCTTATAGATGGTGGATTTGTCCTGAATTTATGCACATTGAAGATGATTCATAACATCGATCTTTTTGAGGAGCTCCTGGATGTAGACAATCGAATAATAATAAAGGCCTATGATGATAGAGAATGAGAAAGCAAGAGTTTGATCACACTACCTTTACAAGTGGGCCCAGCCCTGATTGAAACTATTTTCCATGTACTGGATCTAGATCTACCTTATAATATCTTGTTGGGATGACCCTGGATACACGCTATCAAAGGTGTACCCTCTACTTATCATCAATGTCTAAATTTCCCACATCACGGTAGAGAAATCACAATTCCTGGAGATCATGAGCCCTTTCAATACTACAAGAGATTGGAAAGAAAAAAATCTAACTACTGTCCATTGAATGAGTTTGGCCGATACTCTAATCAAAAAACCCCTATTTTAAATGCTCCCTCAGTCCCAGAAAAGACATCTGAAACACCAGCTGAGAAATCCAAAGGAAAGGAAAAGGTTACTGAAGACAAGGCGTTTGCATCTGAAACAAAAGCTAGCTTTATAGATCAAGGCATGGGAGAGTATAAATTTGAAAGTGCACTATGCATTGGGAAACTCCCTTTGTCTCCAAAGTCTTATGGAAGACCATCACCATTACCCCCCTTCTAAAGACAAAGCACTCATGTATTGCAAAACAACCACTTTTGAACATTGGGGGTCTTTATCAGATGAACACATGGAATACAATGTCCTTGATTTGCTCTACAATGATGAAGAAGAGCGACCTATAACTTTCCCCAAAGGAAAGTATCCCAAGGTTACTCCCATTGTCGAAAGCACGGGATATCATGGTATTGGTCTTGGAGCTAATGAAACTGGTAAGAAGAAGATCATAACAGCCAATGGCTATCCTAAAGGACATGGATTGGGTTCCATAGAGACCAAGACTAACTTCGCTAAGGATTATTGTTTAGCTGCTTCAGATTTAGACACTAAAGAAGAGTTCTTCAAAATTCCTTTCTACTATGTTGAAGATGACCTTGATGAAAACAACCATGTCTTCACTATCACTGAAGCTGACCTTTCATCCCGTCATCTTCCCCTCAAAAACCTTGAACTAATTGACTAGGATCAGCAAGATTCACCACCAGCTTTGGACATTTGCAATTCGGATGAGGCAGTTTTAGCCCTCTTTGGACTTAAGAATATCTGAGAATATGAAAATCAAATCCACTACAATGAGCAAGCCTACTTCAGTAGCCAATTCAATTCTCTTAGTCACAAAAATGATAAAGATAAAAAATAAAAATAAAAAAACGGAAACATCCCCTGGTGAAAACCTCTCGCAAGCACCTTTGGATGAAGAAAAAGATAAAATAAAGGATGTGTCCTCTAGTGAAAACCTTTCTGAGGTGCTAGAGGAGGGAGAAGCTGACCTATCGTTTATATCACCAGAACCAGAAGTTTCCTCTATGGTTATCAAAGACACTATCCTAATCAACCTGGGCATAGAAGAAGATCCACACATCACCTACATTGTAGTTTCTCTCAGTGATCAAGAAAAGAAAGACATGACAGCATTCCTTCATAAACATAAGATCAATTTTGCCTGGACTTACAAGGATATTCCCGGGCTTGATACAGATCTTGTCGTGCACCATCTTACTGTGGATCCTAGTGTAAAGCATGTTAAACAAAAACTCTGCAAGATGCACTCACAAGTTGCACTGGTATTCAAAGTAGAGCTTTAGAAGATGCTGGATGCTAAAGTAATCAAACCAATAGACTATCCTGAATGGGTCTCCAATATTGTCCCAGTAGGCAATCCTGCTGGGGGCATTCTCATCTGCACTGGTTTCAGAGACCTAAACCTTGAATGTCCTAAGGATGATATCCACTCCCAAATATCAACATTATAGTGGATTTAACTGCTGGACATGAGATGTTGTCCCTTGTGGATGGCTTCTCTGGTTACAATCAGATCAGGATAGCACCAGAAGACTAGCATAAAACCACATTCACAACACCTTGGGGTACCTTCTATTATCAGGTGATGCCCTTTGGCCTTAAAAATGTCGGCACCACATATCAGAGAGCAATGACTACCATCTTTCATGACCTTTTGCATGTCATCATGGAAGACTATGTAGATGATCTTTTGGCAAAATCCAAGACATGAGAAGCACACATTCCTATCCTCACTACCATTTTTGAGTGATTGGAGAAATATAAGCTACGGCTAAATCCTAAGAAGTGTGTCTTTGGAGTCCAATCTAGTAAGTTGCTGAGATACATTATGTCACGATGTGGAATAGAAGTAGATCCAAAGAAAGTAAAAGCAATCCTAGAGATGCCACCACCCAAAACATTGAAGCAATTACGTAGTTTACAAGGAAAACTACAATCAATCAAAAGATTCATGTCACAACTGGCAGATAAAGTGCATCTGTTCTCTCATCTCCTGCACAAGAATATCAAATTTCAATGGGATTGCTTGTGTCAAAATGCATTTGAGAAACTAAAAGGCCATCAGGCTAATCCCCTGTGTTGGTACCACCTATTGTTGGTCATCCTCTAATTTTTTACATATCTGCTACAGAGTTCACGTTGGGAGCCCTCTTGACACAATTAGATGATACCAACAAAGAGTGAGCAATTTACTATCTCAGTAGGACTCTTATTGGTTATGAGTTGAATTATTCCCTAGTTGAGAAAGCATGTTTGGCTATTATTTTTTGTACATAGAAACTATGACATTATATTCTCAATCATAAGATTCATCTTGTTGCCAAAATTGATCCACTCAAATATCTCCTAGCACGTGCTGCTCTCACTAGTCGTACAACAAAATGGGTTATGATCCTTAGTGAATTTGATATTGTTTATGTGGATCGCAAAGCTATCAAAGGATAAGTAATTGCAGATCAGCTAGCTGAAGCACCTGTTGACAGTAAACATCCATTGTTCACAGATTTTCCAGATGAATCATTCCTCAATCTTGCCCCGAGTACCCCATGGAAACTTTATTTTGATGGATCCTTCACTTAGAAAGGATCAGGGGCAGGAATCTTGTTTGTTACACCAAAAGGGGATCTCATCCCTAAATACTATAAATTACAATTTCCTTGTACCAACAACATTGAAGAATATGAAGCCCTTGTACTTGGACACCGTCAGGCCATACAATGGAAGATTCTCAATTTGTTGGTGCTTGGTGATTCACAATTGGTTATCAAACAAGTTATGGATGAATATCAAACAAAGGATGACAAGTTTCTTCCCGATCACCGTACAAATGAAGATATGAAAATGCATTTCACTGAATTGATCTTCCAACAGATCCCTCGCACAAACAACAAAGCAGCAGACACCATGGCTACTATCGAGTCTTTGATCACTATGCCAGAACATAGCACACAGTGTGAGTTTCTTGTTGAGAATCTTACAGTCCCTGCCTGTGACAAACTGAATTTTAAAATGGTGTGTGAAATTGTTGATCCTAACTCCCCATGGTACCAAGAAGTATATTCCTACCTTCGCAATGGACATACCTCACTTACCTTAACCCCCAATCAACGTAAAACCTTCATTTTCCACACTTCCCGATACACAATCCTTGGTGATACTCTTTTCTGAAAGCATTTCGATGGAACTCTTTTAAGGTGTCTGAATTCTGATGAAGCCCAAACATCCTTGGAGGAGGTAAATCAAGGAATCTATGGGGCTCATTCTAGTGGACTTACTTTAGCCAAATAGTTGTTACGCACAGGATATTATTGGCCTACTATGGAACAAGATGCTTACAACTATGTGAAGAAGTGTGTGCCTTGTCAGCAACACTGTGATTTGATACATGCCCCCTCCCAATCCCTTCAGCCCACCATCACCCCTTGGCCCTTTTCACGTTGGGGTCTCGACCTCATTGGCTAGATTTTCCCTAATTCTTCCAATGGCCATAAATACATCATTTCTGCTACTGAGTACTTTACCAAGTGGGTCGAAGCTGTTCCTCTCACCTACACCACTGGGAAACAGATTTCAAAGTTCATTTTGAACTATCTTATCTATCGCTATGACATTCCTCAGGACATTGTTACTAATAATGGAGGACCTTTCAAGAACAAGGATGTCATAGAGCTATGTAGGAAATTCAACATTAACCACCATACCTCTTCCAAGTACTTTCCACAAGGCAACATTCAAGCAGAGGCTACGAATAAAACCATCCTCAAAATCCTTAAGAAAATAATCGATGAAGCTGGCAATGATTGGCACCTTCGCCTCAATCCTGCCCTTTGGGCCTACCGCACCTCCATTCGAACCCCCACTGGAGCCACCCCCTTTTCCCTTGTTTACGACAATGAGGCTATTCTACCCATCAAAATTGAGCTCCCTTCCCTCAGAATTTCTCTCAAGAATCTATTGTCCAAAGAAGAATATAGAGTTTCCCGCTTGCAAGAGCTAGAACTCCTTGATGAGAGATGCCTAAGTGCCCTAAACCACCTCAGCGTGTATCAAAATTTCCTTCACCTTCAGTTCAACAAAAGGATCAAGCCTCGTCAGTTTGAGGTTGGTGATCTTGTCCTACAGCACAATATGAAGAACCTCCAGAACCGTCAAAAGAAAAACAAGTTTGAACCTAATTGGTTGGGGCCCTTCATCATCACAACAAAGTATGGCTCTGACGCTTATCAAATTATGTCACCAGAGGGAGATCCAATCCCTGATCCTGTAAATATTATACATCTCAAGTGCTTCTATGCTTGATCTGTCAATACTCTGTTGTACAACCAAAATTGTCAAAAAACCAAAAAAATAAAAATAAAAAGCAGAAAATCCAAAAACATTCAAAAAGAAAGAAAAAGAAAAAAATCAAAAATCACAAAAGCATAAAAAATACAAAAGCTTGAATAAAGTATCAAAAAATTAAAAGAGAAAGAGAAATAAATCTGTCCATTTGTGAAAACCACTTTGGTGGCGCAATGGATAAGTACCATGGTGAAAACTTGTTTTAGGTGCCATGTTTAGTCAAATTCACCATATGTTTCCACATTTTTTCCATGCAGCTTACATTGCCTTCCATAGTAAATTCACTACCCATATATGTGCAGGTAGTTTCTTGATCGCTTTTTGCCTTTCGCAATAAAATCACATTCTCGCACGACTAAGCTTGCCATATCAACACTGAGCTTTGTTCTAGACACAGTGACCGCAAATGTTTCCAACAAATTAGCAGACAGATTGACTTTCCTCATTTCATTCTATTCACAAGCAATTGCCAGCAAATTCCCATTTCTATCAATCAATCTATATCCCATCAGGATGCATCCTTCCGGTGTCATCTATTCTATCACTTCTCACATCAAAATTGTTCATGTCAAGAACTTTTTGACTGAATGACCACTTGGCCAGGATGCCTTTTTGTTGCTTTTATCTTGTGTTTCCCTATGTCCTTATCATGACAGCCTTGATCTTTTATATCTTGGTTCGTTATGGTGATTACATAATGGAATACGTGTCATTTGTGGTATGATTTTCTTGTCATAGATTGGTAGTGCATTTATTTTTTTATATTTAGTTATGACTATTTATGCCTCACTGGGGGCAGGATTCATGCATCTCAAATCCTTAAACAGATCTAGATGTATTGCATCTCTTCATGAGTAACATTTAATAGGACTCATCATACCTTATATCTTGCATTCTTGTTCCTAACGACCTATTTGTCTGAGAGTCTAGTCCACGCAAAGGAACCATGTCACTTGTGTTTTCTAGCACATGGTGCATAACTCCTTTTTCAATATCAAACTAGGGTGTGCTATCCAACATTAACACGGTATAAATCCCACTATTATCATGTAGTTAGAGTTGCATTTTAGCTAGGTCATATTGCATTTTGGTTGCTCTTGGCAAGGTTTCTATTTATTCCCCCTATCCAGTCACCTAAGTGATTTTATTAGACCTATTTGATACACACAAAAATAGTGTCCTCATATGTCTCATATTTCATTCATTCATTAGGTTACCTTTATTATTCATTTGGTCCATTCATTAATCATCAATTCATTATAAGTTGCATTGTTACTTCATTCATTACTCATTAATCATTATGGTTACATATAGTTTCATTATCCATTACATTCATTCTTATAATTGCATTATTAAGATCATTCATTTTAGGTTCATTACACATTTACATATTACACATTTTACAAATCACATATGCATTTACATTTATTTACCATCACATTGCATGTAAATACATACATCCATAAACATTTACATATCACATCTAATATATATATATATATA
>MU225668.1:730525-745414 GCA_018584345.1 Thuja plicata
ATTGTCAAGAGAAAATCATCTTCATTTTATGCATTGTTATCATGCTAGTTTAGCTCTAGAAATTCTTAGTTCATGTTTATGCTTCATGCTTTCTTAGTTCATTTTGAAAATCTAGATATTACATCTTTGGTTTAATAGAATGAATCTAGTTTCTTAGTTTAAATCTTGTATGTCATCATAGCATTAGTATTTGCATCTTCATCAATGGTGAATGGTTTGAGACAAGTTCTTCATACTTGTTCTTGAGCTCCTCATCCATCATTAGCTTGCATTGTAGTTTCATCCATCAAAATCATAGTGAGATTATTATATTGTGTTGGGAGAGCACACCCACAATTCTCTAAGAGCAAATCAACAAGGCTTGGGTGCACTTGTTTGGCTCATCGGAGGTTGTGATGGGATCTCTTGTTGTATTTGTAGTATGCTTATTAGACATGTTTAATGTAGTTTGTTCATGGCATATCTCTAACTTTTTCATGTCTTAGTGTGCTCCCAACAGGTTAGGTTTCAGCACATACATTACATTGTCATGATAATGCTTGCAAAGAAGAGAAGCATTTCAATACAAGGATTGAGTGTTCTTGAAGAGTTCATATGTTGTTACACGTGATTGTTCTTGAAGGGTTGCATACCTTGTTTTCAGACTTTCTAAGGAAATCAATTGGTGCAGGAGCACCTAGGTAAGGCTCTTTGGTAACTTAGGGTTTCTAGAGTTCTTTTGGCTTGTAGTGGTTCTAGCCAAACCACTAGTTGAATAATAGGACTAGAGGTGTCCTAAGGTGTGTGTTAGGTCTTTAGGGAAGGTCTTTTCAAGGTCTTTTCAAGGTCTTTAGGTTTTTTGGGAGACAAATGCCAAATTGGACCCTAATTGCCAATGTAGTGGCAATGGTGTAAATCAAGCACATAGGGGTCAAATCTAGAAAAAGAGTGTTTTGGGACCTAAGAGAGGTAAGCATGGTCTACCTAAGTCTTTTATGATGTGTTCATGGTCGTAGAACAAAGTTTAGAATGAATTTCCTAAAATTGTGGAAAGCTGTCAAAATTGTCAATGTTGTCATTTGACAACATTGACAACAATTGTGCAAGAAGAGAATTTTCGATGAAATGGTTATTGTAACTGTCTGAAACCATTGGATTAGGGATGGGGACAAGTATAAGAGGCCTTCCTTGACCTGTAAGCAAGGTTGGTGAACATTTTGAAAATATAAGATTTTTTGTGTGTGCATTTTCAAAGCAATTTCAGTGTGTTTTCTTGTTTACTGTAGGTAGATGGATTAGATCATAGTCTACATCCATTAATTAATGTAGGGTAGGTTAATTTGAGATTCTGTGTGGATTTATTTTGCAAAGTTGCAGTGTTTATATTGGTTTTGTTAAATTCTTTTTTTTTTACCCTGTCGTTGGTCTGAACCAGGCAGGTTGGATAAATGGGGTCTTAACTCAACTTGCCACCATAGTTTCTATACAGGCTCTTGGAATGGGTGAGGAGACTCCATGTACATTATTTGTACAAAAGGAGTGGCCCGAGAAAGTAGTTTTGCTAATTTTTCAATGATGCCCTAGGCAAGCCTGTTGTGCATGGCTAGGGACTGAGAAACATTGCAAGTGATACAAGGAGGGTTGAATGCATTGGTGGCTTCAACCAAAGATCATGGAGGGATAGAGTAATGTATGTAAGACCTCCAACTCGAAGGATGAGATTGGAAGGGTTGATTGGTGTGTTGAAAGAACACTTTTGTGTTCAGACTGTCATTAAGCCCTAAAACCCTGATTTTTAGGCATGATAGTAGGAAGGGTTGTACTGACAACTTGAGGATTGGAGACCTTGAAAACCTCAAAGTTCTTGTTAAAGGGTGTCTGAATCCTAATCCCTTTTGGAGGCTTGTGTGGGAAAAATTCAAGTTATCTTCAAATTGGCAAGAAAAGGCCTAATTGGCTTGTAGCCCTATTTGGGGTGAGAAAGGTGCATTGTGAAGCACTCGATTGTTATGTGTTTTTGAGTGGTGTATGCAGGGGTTCAAATTGAACTAGTATAGGTATTGAAGACTATCCTTCCATGGAACTAGATCCTATGAGTAATTGAGACAATTATTGGAGAGGGAGACTAGGGAAGACCTAGTTAGTTTGTGTTGCAGAATGAAGAACTTTTGATCAGTACTATTGGTGTACACTAGGTGAAGGGTTAGGATCTTGTATCAAGATACCTAGGGAGAGTAGGGTTGTGCATAGAACCCTAATAGGTCAGTGAGTTGGCCTAAGAAGACCCTAGAGGAGATTAGGGTAGAGAGAAAGCCTAGGTGTGTTACATCAGAGTGTTATCAGAGCCCCAAAAGATTTGGGATTGTATATGTCAGAGGTGGAATCTTGTGGCTCCACAGACATGGTAACAAATGCAGAGTTGTCTAGGGACGTGGATGAGAAAAAGGAGATGAAACTGAAACTACAAGAAGTAGTGTATGCAAGAGACCAAGGTAGAGAAGGTGAAACAAGTGATAGAGGGAAGCAGAAGGTTGAAGAGGATGGTATTATCCTTGAACCAGACCCTGTGATGGAGTAGGAACCATTCTTGAAAGCCATCAAGGCATTGGGTGGTAAATCCTTAGAAGGCATCCCATTGTTTAGTGGGAAAATGGACATTGAAATAGTATTGGAGTGGATTGAAGGGATGGAGAATCACTTTGAGTGTGAAGGCATAACAGATGCACAAAAGGTTAATGTGGCTAAGTAAAGGCTTAGGAGATTAGCCCTAACATGGTGGAAGTATCTGCAGGATGAAAGAGTCAGACTTGGGAAGCAACCCATAGCAAATTGGCAAGCAATGGTAAATAAGATGAAAGATAACTTTTTACCAGAAGACTATGAGATCCAACTCCATAGAAGGAGACAAGGATTGAAGCAGAAAGATATGGATGTAGCCTCCTATACAGAGAAGTTTCAAAGACTCTGTCTCAGGTCAAAGAAACAAGAAGAAGATCCAATCAGAGTGGCTAGGTATCTAGGTGGGTTGAAGTGGAACATCCAGGAAGAGATTAGCTTATGGACCCCCACTACTGTTTAGAGATATAAATGGCTAGCTCTTAAGGTTGAAGAGAAGAATAGAAAGAAGAGTGACTCTAATCTGAAAGGTAGAGGTAGAGGGAGAGACCAAAGAGGACATAGAGGAGGTTACCAAGGCAGGGGCAGTGAACAAAGAAGCCAAGGTGAAAACAGATTGACAAAGCACACTAATGAATCCACACAAAGAGGTGGTTATGGTAGAGGTAGAGGTAATCAGAGTGGATCTAATAGGGGAAGAGGAGGTAGAAATAACTCCTATTTTGAAAATATGAAGTGCTACAACTGTGGGCAGACTGGTCATCCAACATATAGGTGTCATGATAAGCCCAGTGCATCCAATAGTGACAAGAGAGTAGCTTATGTTCAAGAAAACACTTCTAGTGTCAAGGCACTTGATGTTGATCACATAGACTCTGATATGGGTGGGAATATAATGTTTAGAAGGGTATTAATCAGGCATCTAGTGAAGGAGGAGCCTAAGCAACAGAGGGCACTATTTAGGATTAGATGTAAGATCCTTGGAAAAGTCTGGAAGGTGGTAGTAGACTCTGGATCTACTAATAATATAATATCAGAGGAGGCAGTTACTAAGCTAAAATTAACTAAGATACCTCGTGTGAACCCTTACAAGGTGACTTGGAAGGGACATAGTGTGTTAGTAAATGAGCAAACATGGGTTGAGTTCTCTATAGCAAGCTACAAGGATAAGTTACTTTGTGACATCCTCCCAATGGATGCTTGCCACTTGTTGCTGGGAAGACCCTGGCAATATGATAGAGAGGTATTATATCATGGAAAGGAGAATTCCATATCCTTTAAGAAGAATGGCAAGACATTTAAAATAAGGTCTTTGTTGGAGGATGAAGAGTCACAGTCTAAGACTCCTACTGTGTTATTTTGCAGTGGAAAGGAGTTTGTAAGAGACATCAAGGAAGAGGCAAGTGCAGGGTATGTCATTTTGTTAAAGCCCAAGGAGGAAGAGAAGACAGTTAAGGAGATAGTACCTAAGGAGATTCAGACTCTACTTGACAAATACAATGATATAGTTAGTAATGAGACTCCTGCCACTTTGCCTCCTAAGAGAGTGATTAGTCATCAAATTGAATTCATACCTGGTGCCTCATCACCTAACAAAGCAGCTTATAAGCTAACCCCTAATCATAATTTAGAGGTAGCTAGACAAGTCCAAGAATTATTGGACCAAGGCTTGATTAAAAAGAGTATCAGCCCATGTGCAGTCACTGTGGTGTTAGCATCAAAGAAAGGTGGAAAATGGAGGCTATGTACTGATTCAAGGGCAATTAACAGAATCACCATAAAATACAGGTTCCCAATACCCAGGATAGAGGACCTTATGGATTGTCTTGGAGGGGAAATGTACTTTACCAAATTGGATTTTAAAAGTGGTTACCATTAGATAAGGGTTAAGGAGGGAGATGAGTGGAAGACAGCATTCAAAACAACTGATGGGTTGTATGAATGGCTTGTGATGCCATTTGGCATCACCAATGCTCCTAGCACATTCATGAGGCTCATGAATGAAGTGCTTAAGGACTTCATAGTTAAGTTTGTGGTAGTCTATCTTGATGACATATTGATCTATAGCATAACAAAGGAAGACCACATCAAGCATGTTGAATTAGTGTTGAAGAAGTTGCATGAAGAGAAATTAGCCATTAATTTGGAGAAGTGTGAGTTTCTCAAGCAAGAGCTTGTCTACTTAGGATTTGTGGTATCCAAGGGATCCTTGAAGATGGACCAAGATAAGGTGTTAGCTATACTGAATTGGCCACCACCTACATCAGTAACTGAGGTAAGGAGTTTCCATGGCCTAGCTCAATTTTATAGGAAGTTCATTAGGAATTTTAGTGGTGTATGTGCACCATTGTTGGAAACTATTAAGGGTGGAAGTAAGGCTAAGTTTAGATGGAACTTAGAAGCTGGGAAATCATTTGAGATGTTGAAAAGGCAAGTAGCTACATAACCTGTCCTAACATTGCCTAGTTTTGATAAGTTATTCACTATTGAATGTGATGCAAGTGGCATAGAAGTAGGAGGTGTGTTAAGTCAAGAGGGCAGACCAGTGGCCTTCTTTAGTGAGAAGCTAAATGAAGCTAAGAAGAAATACTCTTCTTATGACCTAGAATTATATGCTCTAGTGCAGTCATTAAGGAAGTGGAGACACTATCTTTTACCTAAGGAATTTGTGGTGTTTACTGATAATCAGGCCCTTAGCTACATCAATACACAAGAGAAGTTGAGTAATAGGCATCTAAAATGGATGGAATATCTCCAAGCCTTTACATTTACCATTAAGCATAAGAAGGGTCAGTTGAACAAGGTTGTTGATGCACTGAGTAGGATACTTTTGACAGTCTAAGAAGTTCAATTCAATAGTATAGGGATAGAGAGTTTTAAGGACCTCTATCAAGCAAATGAAGATTTTGGGGAGGCATATCAAGTGTGCCATGATTTTCAGAACCATTTCCATAGAAAATTCTTTGAGTTCACATTGCAGAATGGACTATTATTTAGAGGAAATCAGTTATGTGTGCCAAGGGGTTCTATGAGGATGAATCTCATACAAGAGAAGCATAATGGATCTATGAGTGGACACTTTGGTGTAAACAAGACCTTGGAGTTAGTACAAAGGTTCTATCATTGGCCTCAGTTGACAAAGGATGTCACTAAATGTGTGGAACAATGTCTAGTATGCATGAAGGCAAAGGGAGGTAGCAACAATGCAGGCTTGTATCAACCCTTACCTATCCCAAACAGACCTTGGGAGTGTGTGAGCATGGACTTCATAGTGGGTCTACCAAAGACTAAGAAAGGCTATGATAGTATATATGTAGTAGTTGACAAATTTAGCAAGATGGGGCATTTCATTCCATGCAAGACTACTAGTGATGCTAGTCACATAGCTTATCTATTCTTTAAGGAAGTCGTAAGAATTCATGGACTACCCTTAAGCATTGTATCTAATAGGGATGTTAAGTTCATGAGCCATTTTTGGAAAACATTATGAAATAGATTGGGTACAAACCTTTCTTTTGGATCAGCATACCATCCTCAGACTGATGGTCAAACAGAGGTGGTTAACAGGGTGTTGGGTAACCTATTGAGGTGCCTAACAAAAGAATATGGTCAGACATGGGATGTAGTCATACCTCAGGCTGAATATGCCTATAATGATAGCAGGAATAGGATGACAGGGAGAAGCCCATTTGAAATAGTTTATGGAATGCATCCTAGGGGATTTTGTGAGCTTAGGGATCTTGGAGGAAGCGAGTACAACAATGGGCATGCTGAGGACTTCACTCACACTATGAAGGAGATCCAAGAGCAAGTCAAGAAAACTATACAAGATAGTCAGCAAAAGTTGAAGGGCAAAGTGGATGAGAAGAGGAAAGATATCCAATTCCAAGTAGGAGACTATTTTATGGTTCATTTGAACAAGTCAATAATTCAGAAAGGAGTCCCTACTAAATTGCAGATGAAGAGAATAAGCCCATGCAAATTCCTTGCTAAATATGGGGCTAATGCCTACGAGGTAGACTTACCTTCTGATTTGAATATCTCTTCTACTTTCAATGTGCATGACCTAGTTTAGTTTAAAGGTCCATTGGCTGAGATAGGTCCACATAATCAAGGAGTTCAGAGTGATGTGGACCCTGATGTGGTGTCTACCAAACAACAATTGACAGCTGAGGGAGTTTTGGATTCAAGAGTGCAAAAGACAACTAGACACAAGGTGTATGTGGAACACCTTATCAAGTGGAAATATAGGTCTAAATCAGAGGCTTCATGGATTGTAGAATATGACTTCAAGAAGCTGGGCATTCCTGACTCTTTATTTTCTATAGGAGTGACTTGACTTTCCCTTTGAGGGGGGGAGTATGGTGCAGGAGCACCTAGGTAAGGCTCTTTGGTAACCTAGGGTTTCTAGAGTTCTTTTGGCTTGTAGTGGTTCTAGACAAACCACTAGTTGAATAATAGGACTAGAGGTGTCCTAAGGTGTGTTTTAGGTCTTTAGGGAAGGTATTTTCAAGTTTTTTAGGTCTTTTGGGAGACAAATGCCAAATTGGACCCTAATTGCCAATGTAGTGGCAATGGTGTAAATCAAGCACATAGGGGTCAAATGTAGAAAAAGAGTGTTTTGGGACCTAAGAGAGGTAAGCATGGTCTACATAAGTCTTTTATGATGTGTTCATGGTCTTAGAACAAAATTTTGAATGAATTTCCTAAAATTGTGGAAAGTTGTCAAAATTGTCAATGTTGTCATTTGACAACATTGACAACAATTGTGCAAGAAGAGCATTTTCGATGAAATGGTTATTGTAACTATCTGAAACCATTAGATTATGGATGTGGAAAAGTATAAGAGGCCTTCATCGACCTGTAAGCAAGGTTGGTGAACATTTTGAAAATACAAGATTTTATGTGTGTGCATTTTCAGAGCAATTTCAGTGTGTTTTCTTGTTTACAGTAGGTAGATGGATTAGATCTTAGTCTGCATCCATTTATTAATGTAGGGTAGGTTAATTTGAGATTCTGTGTGGATTTATTTTGCAAAGTTGTAGTTTTTATATTGGTTTTGTTAAATTCTTTGTTTTTTACCCTATCGTTGGTCTGAACCAGGCAGGTTGGACAAATGGGGTCTTAACTCAACTTGCCACCGTAGTTTCTGTACAAGCTCTTGGAATGGGTGAGGAGACTCCATGTACATTATTTGTATAGAAGGAGGGGCCCAAGAAAGTAGTTTTTCTAATTTTGCAATGATGCCCTAGGCGAGCCTGCTGTGCATGGCTAGGGATTGAGAAACATTGCAAGTGATGCAAGGAGGGTTGAATGCATTAATGGCTTCAACCAAAGCTCATGGAGGGATAGAGTAATGTATGTAAGACCCCCAAGTAGAAGGAGAAGATTGGAAGGGTTGCTTGGTGTGTTGAAAGAACACTTTTGTGTTCAGACTGTCAAAAAGCCCTAAAACCCTAATTTTTAGGCATGATAGTAGGAAGGGTTGTACAGACAACTTGAGGATTAGAGACCTTGAAAATCTCAAAGTTCATGTTAAAGGGTGTCTGAATCCTAATCCCTTTTGGAGGCTTGTGTGGGAAACATTCAAGTTATCTTCAAATTGGCAAGAAAAAGGCCTAATTGGCTTGTAGCCTATTTGGGGTGAGAAAGGTGCATTGTGAAGCACTCGATTGTTATGTGTTTGTGAGTGGTGTATGTAGGGGTTCAAATGGAACTAGTGGAGGTATTGAAGACCTATCCTTCCATGGAACTAGATCCTATGAGGAATTGAGACAATTCTTGGAGAGGGAGACTAGGGAAGACCTAGTTAGTTTGTGTTGCAGAATGAAGAACTTTTGATCAGTACTATTGGTGTACACTAGGTGAAGGGTTAGGATCTTGTATAAAGATACCTAAGGAGAGTAGGGTTGTGCATAGAACCCTACTAGGTCAGTGAGTTGGCCTAATAAGAACCTAGAGGAGAGTAGGGTAGGGAGCAAGCCTAGGTGTGTTACATCATCATTGTTCATTATCAATGGAAAGTAGTCATAGAAGCTTCTTGTGGAAAACAACAAAGGGACAACAAATAGAAATGGGTTTCAAATAAAGGAGTAGTTTAAGATTAATAGAATTCAGATTGATCAAAAAGAAAATGAGTTTCATTAGTAAGAGCAACACTCTTCATATGATTGCAGTAGCCACTGATGAACAAAACATTGCTCTCACAAAGAAAAAACAATATGGAAAGAAGAAAAGCAGTCATTAATGCAGGGACAACACGTATGATGGAGATGAGAAACAGTTAAGGATAGCGAATCAGATGAGGACAAGGGTAGTTTTTGAATAAATTTTG
Organism: Thuja plicata; assembly: GCA_018584345.1. Classification (NCBI taxonomy): domain Eukaryota; kingdom Viridiplantae; phylum Streptophyta; class Pinopsida; order Cupressales; family Cupressaceae; genus Thuja; species Thuja plicata. The sequence continues at coordinate 739,455 of MU225668.1, forward strand.
ATGCATGAACTAATGAAAGGTAGTGTTTCATGTTTGACTCAACACCATACACTAGAAGATATATTTTATTTCATCCTCTTTTATAAAATTCTCTAAAAAAGATCAATACAAATAATTATTAATCATGCAACATAAAGATGAAAAAATGATTTGAATCAAAGGATGAAGGACAACAAATGATTGATGACAGAGTGCTATGACACCTAAAATAGAGATAATGCAATGAAGGGAAGGTTTCAAGACAACTAAAGAAATAGTATCTATCCTAAACAATATGCATCAGTAACAACAAGTAATTAGAGACATTAATCTAAGGAGGTCATTAAAAATGTTAAAAATAGTGAGGAAAGGGATATGTTAAGCTATTATGAAAGGAAGGAACATAATGTGTAAAAAAAGTACTAGGGACATATTGCAAGGTATCAGAACATTGATATTAATATCTCATTGGAGGGAAATGATTTGCAAGGTATAAAGGCATATGGTTGACATGAGAATGAAAAGCAAGATTAGTGAAAGAATGAGCATCATAACAGTCCAATGGTATGATTACTAGTAATATCAGTCCATGCACATGAATAAATCACATTTCTAATGAGAAAAAGACAATGTAAAAGATAACAGTGATTTAGAAGATCCTCTCACGCACAATACATGATAGTCCTCAAGTAGATAACAATGAAAGGACCCTACGTATCAATAATACATTGTTACATGACAAACAAATAATGAATGATTGAAAGAACAACGATGTGTGGAGATCAAGGATAGTGAGTTCGTGAAAGATCAAAAAATAGTTCCAAATACATAGTAAAGATCTGTAACTAGATGAAGAACCCCAGCTGTTGTTATAAGGGTCAAAGAGCCTTGGTTACCATTATGAAGAACATTGTTATTATATGTAAAAGATATAAGAAAGAACACGCTTGGTAAAATGAGAATATATGTGACAAATCCCATATATGAAATAGTGACCAATAATACAAATGCAAAGGTTTTACATTGTCATGATAATGCTTGAAAAGAAGAGAAGCATTTCAATACAAGGATTGAGTGATCTTGAAGAGTTCATATGTTGTTACAAGTGGTTGTTCTTGAAGGGTTTCATACCTTGTTTTCAGACTTTCTAAGGAAATTAATGTTCACTATCAATGGAAAGTAGTCATAGAAGCAATATTATTTTTAGACTTTCTAAGGAAATCAATTTTCACTAAAAATGCATGAAATCCTTTAATAACAATGTGATGAACTTCACCCTACAACACCCCCGTGCAACCTTGGTAACAATATTCAACATACATGCATGAGATATTTTTAAATTACACAAAGCATCTAGAACTGTTCAACCATATATAACAGATTTTTTAATTTTGATTTGAGTAACATGCATGGTATAAAGTTAAGAAAATGTATAAAACGTATTTGTAGAATATGACTAAAACCTATTGCCAATTTGAAATGGATTCCTAAATAACTATCTGAACAAATGTAGCAACTATTAAGGTATATAAACAACTTCAAATACTTATGACTTTAAACCTATTAGTGATGACGATGATGATTTTTTATAATCAATGAAGACTTGAAGAACACCATATCTTGTAATGTCACATCAACTAATCAACAAAACATGACTAAATGTACAATTATTAACCTTATTTTTTTTATTTTCTTAGACAAGCTAACAAAAAACATGTTAATATAACACCATATTTGATGTTACAGTCCTTACACTAAACTTTATTTATAAGTAGGGAATAATAAGATTTTGCATAATACCTGTACGCCTCTCTCTCCGGTTCCCACAGCTTTTCAAAGGCAAGGGTTAGTAGCAAAGGTTCACAAATGAATGCAAATCAAATATACAATGACTACTAAACGAATAACAGAAATGTGAGCAATAAAATGTACAAGCAAGAGAAAAGAAGACAAATAAATGCAAACCCCACGATGCTTGAAGCTTCTATTGTTTCTCTCTACTCCTTCCGAAACACTGTTCTTGATGCTCAGTATTCGCGGGACAGCGTCTATGACTTGAGAAGCGTCGAGAATTCGATAATTGAAATGTGTGTGTGTGATCGCAAGATGGCTTGAATGCTAGAACCAAACTGACGGAGTAATGGCGCACGAGAGCTTGAAATCCTAGATCCTTCAAATGGTTATGAAGGGTTTATTATATACGAATTGGTGATGAAATGAACGGTTGAGATCAATCCCAGAGATGGGGAGATGAATGGTTGAGATCAAAAGGAACAGGAGAGGTCCTCAGTAAACTCCACCTCTTCATTTAGTAAAGAGGAGATAGGGTTTGTTTAACTGAAGAGCTATTTATGAGTTACCTTTTTGAACTGAAGAGGTCGGTGAAGTTACCCATGTGGACTGGAGAGATGGGTGGAGTAACCCATGTGATGTAATTGGAGTTATCTCTTTGAAGATAAATGAGTATTTAATTCATTTATTTATTAATTGTTTTCAACATGTGAGATAATTGAATTCTTTTTTATTAAGAATTGCTTTATTTGATGAAATTAAATTAATTTAATTGGAAGAATTTAATTAGTAAGTTTAAATATTTGAATTTAAACTATAGGAAATTGAGTTTAATTAATTAATTTAATGATAATTAATCAATTAAAGCTATTTAATTAAATAAAATTAATTATTTAATTAATTTTGAGAATTAGATTCGATGATTTGAGGAATGAATTTAGAAGAAAATAGATGATTAATTAATGATTAATAAACCATTAATTAATAGATGAAAATTAGTTTTTTTAATGTAAAGTCGCAAGCCTGTCCATTTTAGGCTGTCTACATTTGCCCCTATTTGATGCGATGTGACTTGTCACAGTGTGTCAAAGATTCTTTGATTTTGCCCCAGCTTGCCCTGGCATTTAATAGGTGTATTTATGCCCCCTCAACAAATTTGAGCGAAAAGTCACGAGACAAGAGTTAATTTATTGAAATTGCAAATTGTAGAACTGGGTAGCTGACGGATCTGAAAAATAGTTTAAAATGCTTCTGTAATTGACCTTTGAAGTTTCCGGGGACCGGGAAGAAATTTCGGAGCTTCTGGGTGAAATTAGGGTTTTTTGGAACCCCTATAAGTAGCTGAGAGATCGCTTCATTTGTCACTTTGCAAATTTGAGCTCTGATCCTCTTGGTAAGTTTCTTTATTGTTTTCTGCTTCATTTTCTTCCTTCTTTCAAGTGACGGCGGGGCTTCTAGGTGTCGTACACATTTCTGATCGGATTTGTTCTTACCGTCGACCTACTGGCTCTGGACATCCAGTGAGTTTCCGCACTTTGCATGTCATTTATTATGTTATTTATTGCTTTTAAAATTTGTACTTTTTTGAAAAAAAATTACCTTTGTCGCAATTGCCTGCGGTTTTGCCGCAATTGCAGGTTCTGTGCCGCATTTGATTATGTAAAATGTCGCAATTGCTATTTGAGTGCCGCACTTGTAGGTTAGATGCCACATTCGCATAAAAGTACCGTAGTTGACTATGTTTATTACCGCAATTGACTTTCTGACACTAGCTGCCCGATTTCTTTGCCTGTTATCTGCTTGTTTTTGCTTCTGTTACGTTCCTCGATATTTGAAACTGATAATTTTTATTTTTTTGTACTCTTTGTAGTTCATCAGGCGCATTTTGCAGTGTTAAGAGTCTAGGCCAACGAGACTCGTTTACAGATTCTAGCTTTCAGAGGATGAGAGGTCAGTACTTTGGGACCTGGGTTTATATTGGATCTGCTACATGCCTGAGATCACGACCAACAGGGGTCTGATCTCCGCTCTTGTAGAGCGATGGAATTCTGAGACTTGCACCTTCTAGCTTCCTACCGGGGAGTGCACTGTGACCTTGGAGGATGTGTATTGCATCCTCCAACTCCCTATCCAGGGCGAGTTGGTGGAGTATTCCACTCGTACTGGTGTCACTGCTTTGACCGAGCTCACTGGACTGCCCAGGGATCAGCTCGGGCTAGCCAGTGGCTATGATGTTCCATGGTCTAGATTTGGTTTGGGCTTAGATAGACTATCCATTTTATTGGGTAGTTTGATTTGTGGCATCCTTTGCCCCGATCGACGTCAGCGTGGATTTTCTATAAGGTTCGGTAGTGTTTTGCAGAGTATGGTCCGAGACCATACTATTTTTGCGTGGGGCCCATGCATGTTGGCGCACATGCATTTCCATATGATGTATGTGGCTTACCTTGATGGTAAGTCACTCGATTGTGGCGCCACATTTTTACAAATTTGGGCGTGGGAGCACATTGTTGTCTATCGTCCTGTAGGTGCCCGTGCTCTCCCGACCGATAGGCCATATGTATATATGTACGATGGTGATATTGTTCAAACCCATATGGGTCATCTTTCTTACTGGCGATAGCAGCTAGAAATGATTCCATACTTTATCTGGCGACCTTATAGAGATTGTCCTGTTTGGGATGGAGAGGACATCCATCTCCCTTTTTGTCAACAATGGCGGTACCTAATTGGCTGTGTGAGTGATCATGTGCATATGATTGATTTTCATAACATCGACAAGGTGTTATGTCAGTTTGGAGAGCAGCAGGATGTGTCTGATTCTAACGCCTACTTTGCTCGGCGATCGAGGGATGCTCGTGTATGGGGTGCTATAGTGTCACTAGATGCTGCACGCACTGAGTTCTTAGGACTGATTCCCATAGCATGGACCTGGCGTTCTGCTACTATTGACCCAGGTTTGTCATTTTTGTGATTGCTTATGTACTTCTTTTCTGCCCTGTGATATTGTGCTTATACTTTGCTTGGATACTTGTATATATCTGCTCTGGTACTGATAGTTGACTTTATCTTTTGTAGGTACCACTCCATAGTATGATGCTCATTGGTTGCAGCATCATCCTATAGCTTTGACAGACATTTCACGTCCTATTCCCAGGACTATCATGCGGAGGGCTCGGCGGGTACGGCGCGGCAGGGGAGGCCGTGATGGAGGGAGAGGAGGTGGACGGGGAGGGAGGGATGGAGGGAGAGATGGTGGATGGGGGAGGGGGGAGAGATGGTGGTAGGGATGGAGGGCAGGGGAGAGGTGATGATGGGGGAGATGATCCTGGTCCCGAGGGTGCCGAAGGTGCAGTGAGGATTGGTGGTCGGAGTGGGGGACAGACCAGAGTTGGTCTAGGAGCCATTTTGGAGGAGGAGGAGGAGGCTGTAGAGGAGGAGGCACCCCAGTTGGTTCATAGAGTACGTAGGTGGGCAACAACAGTTTTGGCTCCCCAAGTTGAGGATAGGATGGAGATTGAGGAGGTGGATGTCGAGCTTGCTGATGTAGATGTGGAGGCTCTGGACGAGCAGAGTGTAGAGACAGGGTCCTCGGATGGGAGTGGCCGCAGTAGGAGCAGCACTAGGGAGAGCTTGGAAAGTGAGGAGGAGCCAGTGAGATGGAGAGGGGGTGAGGGTTTGGGAGGGCAGGATGAGGAGGGAGACATGGATGTGGCCATGGGCGGGATGGATGATGATCCTTCAGAGGTAGAGCGCCTGACCCAGCAGGTTCAAGATCTGTAGGCCCGACTTGCCTTATCTGATGCACGTGTCATTGCTTTAGAGGCTCAGGTTACAGCAGCTGAGTCTCAAGAGTGACACGCTCGAGCCGAGGTCTATTCTTTTATTGATAGTGTACAAGATGTATCTCATAGAGATATTTTGGATAGATACTACAGATCTGGGCGAGAGGCCCAGCAGGAGATAGAGTACTAGAGACGCCACTATGAGGGCGTTGTTCCTGCTGCAGAGAGGGTTCCTAGTTACACAGCATCCCAGAGATCTAGCAAGGCACAGCATTCACAGAGCAGTGGTGTCAGAGCTCCGGGGTCCTCTCACAGGACTGATTCTGATATGCCTCCCCCTCGTGCCCCTCCTGGCGAGGGTGGGGGTAGCTCTTGCTGATTTTGTTCTTTGTACCATTTTTGTAG
>MU225669.1:34569-46548 GCA_018584345.1 Thuja plicata
GCCATTGAAGCCTCAAGGAATGGAGGTGCTCTACTTTCAGAAATTAATTACTCCTTTTTCACCCTTATACCTAAAAATAGTGATCCCCAAACTGCAGGAGACTATAGGCCTATTGCTCTTTGCAATATGATCTATAAAATCTATTCCAAGATCATGGCAAACAGGCTTAAAGGTTTCCTGCCTAAAATAATCTCAGAGGAACAAACAGGATTTGTTCCTGGAAGATCCATCCTGGACAGTATAATTACTATACAAGAAACTATTCATTCAGCCAGCAAAAGTAAAGAACCATGTATGTTTATGAAACTAGATATTCAAAAAGCGTATGATATGGTAGATTGGAGATTTATGTGTAAGGTGCTCGAAGCCTTCGGATTCTCTCATCAATGGATTAATATTATATTTAAATTCATATTAATGCCCAAAATATCAATTCTTATTAATGGTTCTCCTGAAGGTTTCTTTGAAATTTCTAGGGGCATTCGACAAGGTGATTCGTTATCTCCTTTTCTCTTCATCATTATGGTTGAAGCCTTTGGGAGAGCCTTAACGACTGCCCATCAAAACCGATTTCTCTCAGGTATTATGGTCACAAGTAACATACCAAATATCACTCATCAGCAATACGCTGATGATACAATCCTCCCCGAAAAAAGTACAATCTCTGAGCTATTGAGTTTAAATCCATTATAAAATCATATATGATGGCTTCATGATAGAGAGTTAATGAGAATAAGTCAGAGATTTTCTTTCTAAATACAAAATCAGACATGGAAGATAGGATTTGTGCGCTTATGGGCTATAGGAAAGGACAATTCACATGTAGATACCTGGGAATCGCCCTTGAAAAATGCTCCAAATCCTGCAAATCCTGGCATAGCACAATGGAGAAACTGGAAGCAAGGATCAGAGGTTGGAAGGATAAATGGCTTTCTAAAGAAGCTAAGGTCACTAAACTAAGTTCGGTTCTTTCTGCCATCCCAATCTATCCCATGTCCTGTCTCCCTCTTTCAAAGAGTTATCACAACAAATTGATTACTACTCTAAGGAATTTCCTTTGGAAGGACTGTGAGGAAGATAAAAAATTAGCCCTAACCAAATGGGATAATATTTACAAAGCTAAAGTATTGGGTGGACTAGGCATTAAAAACCTAGAATGGCAAAATGAAGCTTTGGGAGAAAAACTGATTTGGCGATTATACAATGAAAGGGACCAGAAATGGGCTAAGTTATTATATAATAAATATCTTAATATGGAAGACCCTGTTTCTTTTTTTAGAATGAAGAATCCTCCTAAGGGATCTGAAAGTTGGAACTTTATGCTGAATTGTTGTGACCTTATAGGTAAGTTCCTTACTTGGGATGTTGGTGTTGGTGATAAAGCCCTTTTCTGGGAGGATTCGTGGGATGGGCATCCTCCTATTGTTTCCAAACCCTATCCTAAACACTTAAAGGAAGTGTTAAATTCCTACTGGGGTATGGAAGTTGGTAAATACAAAACCAAGACTTTGAGTAATGGTGTGGCTTTTTGGGCCTGGAAATCAGTGGAAGACTTAGGTCTCAATCAGGAAGAAGTAGAAGAATATACCAAGATTATTTTGGACAGGGTTATCAAGTAGATTAAAAGAACAGATAAAATTATCTGGGCAGCCGCCAATGACGGAAAGTACAATGTTAAGGATGGTTATAACACAATACTCAACTCTCAAAGCTGGGATAATATTGACATCCCACTCAAATTATGTTGGGATAGGGCCTGTCTCCCTAAGGCGGGTTTCTTCCTATGGCTAGCCTTTCAAAATAGGATCCTAACCACGGAAAGACTAAACAAATTTGGGATTTATGGTCCCACTAGATGTGTGCTCTGTAAACAAAACTCAGAGGATTGTGATCATTTACTTTATGGGTGTCCCTATTCGCATCAATGTTGGGAATGGCTTAGATCTAAGCTAGGATGGCATGCACCTTTCCCAAAATCTTATAGGGACCTCCTTATTTGCTGGCCAACCCACTTGGTCAAAGGAGTCTACTCCAAAGTCTGGAACATATGCCCATCTATTGTTTCTTGGGAAATTTGGAAGGAGAGGAACCGGCATATTTTTTAGAACTCCGAATTGAAGCCCTAAGAGCTAACCAGGAAAATTGAGGCCTCTATAGTGGAAGTTTCTAATTCACATCTCAGGAAATGTATGAAAGAAGAAGGTTCCTTTTCTTCTTGGGATGGGCTTATGAAAAATAATTGGACTAACCTGATTAATCCCCCCTTGTCTATTTTAAAAAAAGAAAAGAAGAAAGGGCTAACTGCAAATGGTCTCCTCCCCCGAAGGGCTGGGCAAAGCTCAACTTTGACGGAGCCGCTCGGGGTAACCCTGGGATTGTAGGTATCGGCTGTATTATCAATGATGATTCTAGGCAATGGCTAGAAAAAAATGCTATGGCTATTAGTCCCACTTCCAATAACTTGGCCGAACTAAAGGCTTTGGAAGCTGGTTTGAATTTATGTTTGGAAGTTGGGATTTCCAAAGTGGTTATTGAAGGGGATTTACAGATTATTCTGAATGTGATTAGGAAGCGATCAACTCCTAACTGGGTCCTCAACTCAAGACTTGACTCTATCCTTAAACTTGTCGACCCCTTTGAGGATTACCAAATACATCATATTTATCATGAAGGTAATTCAAAAGTAGATGAGCTTGCGAACAAGGGGGCGGATGGTATCAATATCCACCTAATTAGGAAATCATGCATCTAATTTGATGACTAGGGGAGTTTCACCTTTTCCAATCTCACCCCATCTCTATTATAGAATGTCCCCCTTTCCTGATTATGATAAACTTATTCCATGCCCCTGACTTTGCAAGTGTAGTAATGGTCGTAATTGAGGAAAAATATAATATTTGAGTCCCCTCTGCTCCATTTCAAAGACGGCCCTGTATATAACTGAGGTACACTTACTCCTGAAGTGCATTAAACCTCCTATGTTTTCTTAGGTAGTGAGAGAAGGAGATTTTATGACAATAGCTAGGAAGAAGAATAACACTGAGCCTTATTCATCAAAAGAAAACCAAATTACTCTACGAACATAGCATAAACATCTACCTTAAAAGTTCATTCACTTTTGATCTTTAGGAACTTACAGCAAGGGAATGAGATATAAACATACTTAAAACCTCCTTTAGAACAAAGTATTAGACAGAGAAGTCACTCTTACTACTCCTTTCCAAAGCTACTATTCTCACCTACAATGCGCTGGTTAACATGGCTTTCTTCTTTCCATTCAGCAGCTACTCCCCTTACCACCCTACCGTATAACTGAATTAAGATAAATTTAAATTAAAGAGAGTTAATATTGGCTTTAAAGAAATCATGACATGAGTGATTGAGCACGGTCTCTTTATTAGGTAGCTATGATGAATCACTCGCTAATGGATTAGCATGCTTCAAATCTACCTGAAGTGACCCCCTCTTAATTATCCTTTATAGAAAATGGACTGGATTTAGATTTTCTTACGAACTCCATATCTCCTCTTAAAAGGAAAGATTTATTTCCTATGTGTGATGACAGTCCCGGATTAACATCTCAGGATCCGTGAATTCAGTTCGACTGTAGTGGCTGCTTGTTGAGACTTGTTACTTGGAATCACTTTGAACGCTTTGAACTGGAGTTCAAAGGCATTCAAAGCGGTTCAAGGCATCAACCGTTAATATGCCTTCTCAGCAAGGAAACTGCCAACTATAATATTGGTTGAACCCCTTTGAACCACTTTGAACTAAACTTCAAAGTAGTTCATAGTGGTTCGAAAGAGTACACACCAGATGTCAACTGCGGGAGGGGTGATAAGTGCATGAACTCATCTAATAGCTTCGACAATAGTTTAGCACAATAAATAGGGGTTGGGTTCTTGGCTTGATTGGAATATGTTAAAATAGACTCACTAAATGTTCACACTTGTATAGCATTATTGCTCCTTTTATGTGATGACATGGTGTTAGCTCATTTAGCTATAGTGCCACCTTTCTCCTCCGGAGATGATAATTTAATATGTTATTTTTTAGATCTAGTTTGTGCCTCTCTTGGTCATTGTGTAGATCATTCAGTCCTAGGACTTAATTTTTACAAGTTTATTACCCTAAGGCTTTGAAATTATCTAAATAGCTAAGTTTAAATACTTATACGCGGCTTACCCTACTAACCATGATATTCTTTCTAGCATGGCTTGTGGTTTCTTTGTTGTTTGTAACAGGACTAAGCAGGAGAAGGTACTCACTCAGAACTTTCACATGACTAGAAACCGTGATTAAATCTAAATATACACTTGTTTACTTCCTTAAAAAGGATCAGCTTGTATTTTCTTCACGCTGTATTTTCAAAGTATTTTCTCAGGCTTCTGATCAGGGGTATGCCACTTTGAGATTTTGTATTTGTTGGACTTATGTCCCAGGCAAGACTGGAGGTTTTCTTCCCCATTCTTTCCTACCAGTGCCCGTTTGAATGGTGGACATGTAAAATTAATTTTATTAATAAAAGATATTATATAGGCTTCGACCGTTTACCGATAAAAAAATTTTTTTTTTATTTAATATTATATATACTATAGAATAATATATATTATATATTAGAAATTGTAATAATTATTTATTATTTATCATCTGGAGAGTTATCCCTACAGTTGTGGTTTGGTCCTTATGGTGGGAGAGAAACAAAAGGATCTTTAGAAAATAAGTCTCATTGGAAAATGTGGTATGTAGTATGGTGGAGAAGAACGTCTCAAAAATGGTTAATGCATATGTGTTAAAGGTGAAATGCTTATTATCGACTTTCACATCATTTTATAATTCAATATTAGCAAACTGGCCCCAGATTGCTATTCCATTCACAGGAGTCTTGATTGGGAAAATGCCAAAACATCAAATTAGAAAAGATATCAAATGGATCCCACCAAATCTCAATCAAACTAAACTAAATTTTGATGGAGCAAGCAAAGGTAGCCCAGGGAAAAGTGATGTGGGTTTTGTTGTGAGAAATCCAAACAAATCTATCATATTAGCTGTGCACTGTAAAATGCCAGAAGGTACCAAGAACATGACAGAAGCTCGAGCTTTACTCTGTGGTATTAGGTCGGCAATTCAACTAGGAGTAAGGAATTTGCATATTGAAGGAGACTCACTGCTTGTAATTTCATACTTGTCCAAGAAATCTGCAATTAGCTGGGTGATAAAATACATATTGCAGGAAGTGATCAAACTCCTACAGGAATTCACTTCATACACTCTGTCATGTTGTTATAGGGAGGGGAACAAACTAGCCAATTGGATAGCTAATTTGGGGGTCGAGGGTGCTGATGTGGATTGGGAAAAGGACTATGTACAGGTACAGTCATCACAATTTCCACACTTCTTAATGGAAGAATGTGGGTAGCATCTTGAGCAAATGTCAGGAGGTGGATTTCATATGAGAATAATGGATCACAACTTGGCTAGAGCATGATGACCGTCGTTAGCTGAAATCAATGCAACACATGCTAAGTACAATGTTGGGATTCTAAATTAAGATCATATATACATGACACATGTGGGAGGGCCTGCAAGTCAACTAAGCTCGAATTGAGCCTTTAAGTGAAATGATGAGAAAACATGTAGTGTCAATCAGGAAGATCACTGTAGTGTCAAGTGAGGATGAAAATCTAGGAGTAATATCCCATATAATTTTCATACCAGGTGCGGTGCAAGGTCCCAATATTGTAAAAATATGTAGCACATGTGGCATTCAATTTGAGTTCTGATCACGTTTCTCTCCCTCATCATGATGTAGTCATCCATCCCGAGCTATTTATCCCCCATAGCTATTCATTGTTGACCAGTTTTTATGAGCTTTCTCTTCCTAATTCATGATTAAACGAAGGAAAATATGGATTACAAGAAGTTAAATCTTAGGACTTCCCTGCGGATAAAGGAGTGGGAACACCCTCTCTCGGGCCCATATTTGGGTAGACAGATGAAGATAGATTTTATGCATCTTCCAGGCCCTGTCAATGACATAATAAGGGGCATCATTGGGGATGGTATATTTCTTCCGGATGCTCCCCGACATCTTTTTGACACTCAGGTGGTCTTGGTGTTTCTATCGAATTGGTATGATATGGTGCCTGGTTATGGAGTCTTCTTCTGCAAGACTAAGAAGATATTGAAACCAAATTTTGCCTTGGACGGAGAACTTCAAGAGGCAATAAATAGATACCAACTACAGTCGTCCGAGGCATGGGTCGGAGGGCTCTTTCTGCTGGTTGATCTTGACAGTAAGAAAGAAATAGCTTGCTTGTACAACATACTAAAGATGGCTTTGCAGGGTTGGGACATTCAGCATCTTCAGAGGGAAATCATCAAGTTCATGGATATATTACAAAGTGGGATGGTTGCAAATGTATTTATGCTTTTTGATCAAATATCGACTGTGCTGGCATTCGTGGAAGATGAAGACAGAGTGCATTTTCCTTCTGCATCCTCAACTCCAGCAGTATCGACCAATTCTGTTAGTGGTAGGGCCTTGGCAAAATCAAAGAATAAAGTAGGAGCTAAGTAAAGCTCGGGTCCTCCAATTTTTCTATGGTGGGGTTACATCTTTTTGGGGTTGCTATAGATTTTGACCTTGTTGTTATATGTTGAAGTACTCTCGGCGGGATCATTTTCTTTTGTCATCTACTGATATTTCTCTTATGTTTGTATACCTCTTATTCGGTTACGGGATTTCTTCGTTTGTAGGTTAGTTTATAGCTGCATCTACAGGATGTATGATCCAAGTGTAATGTGTGTAAGGGCAAGAATGGATGGTTTTCTTGACTGCTTCTTTCTCTCCTGAGCCCTTGAAGCAGTTTATATATTATATTAATAAAATACTTCAATAGCTTAGCCATTTTTTGCCAAAAAAAAAAATTAGTAAATATTTTAGAATATATAATAGTTATATATTATAATATTGTTCAAATATATTTAAATTGAATTTTGTAATGAAAATAGCATGTTTATAGTAACAAAATATTAAATATAGTATCTCATAAAAATATACTATATTGTAAATTAAAAGAACAATTTCAAAATTAATTAAATCGTAGAAACTGTCCAAAAAAGGAGTCATATAACACCAAACCAATTCAACCAATCATATTGGAGATAAGTAATTTGTAGAATATAGAAAATGAAACTTGAACAAAGAAAAAACAGGAACTTATGATTTGTTGATTGGTGCAAAACTAATTAACTAATTGTACACAAGTGATAACAAATACAATAACCTATGTTTTTATACTAGAACAAACAAAATTCACTGATACATGAAAGATTGTTTACTCTCCTTTTCAAAATTAATTTTCTAAATTAATATTTATTATTTATCCATTTAATTGTAACCTCTGAAAAGCTCGCTTGTAGTGAATTATGTACGTATATTTGATTATCCTAGAGTAACATTAAAGAAAGCATATTTTACTTTAGAGTTAATTTCTTAGAAATAAACAAATATTTGTAGTTGGCTTCTTAATTACATTTAACATTATCAAAATTGAGAAGCTCAACATATCTGTGCTGGAAATATAGTAAAACGAGACATAAAATTCCAATTTTCAGTTAATTCATATCAAAATGCTGCTACATGCTTTGTATAGCAATGCTTTGTTTATTCCATTAAAACTTGATAAAGTTTCAACACCTCTAAACAATCCAACAAATTTTCTCCACACCAATCTACTGCCGAACATAGATAATACAGTTAATTTAATTGGGCTTTCTGCAGTTTTTGCGCACTTCGCCTCTGGTACCAGTAAGCGGTTTGATGTTTGCCATATTCACCATAGAAGTGGCAAAATCACGGAAGAAAGTATTTTGATTTGTAGCATAGGAAGTAACCAAAGAATTGGTGGATCCTCCATTGAAGAGTTCCTGGTCAGAGTGAAGAAGTCCTTTCTGGACTCTAAGATTTTTGTAATAGTTGTTATCAAAGGTAATGGGAGTTTGCACATCTAAGGGAGACAGGTTGCTGTCACCACCAGTTCTTGGGCATTTAGCTTTCACAGAAGTGGCGAATGCAGTTTCGATATTGGTTTCATTGTAGATGTGAGTTCTGAATGTGGTGCACCTTGCTTGACCAATTGTATGAGCTCCTGAAAATAAATACATTCACTCCATTAAATATAAATAGAATTTTAGTTATCGTGAAATATGCAAAGAATTGATATTCAGCATATGCAATAAAATTACCTGAAAGAGCTACCATATCCTTGGTAGAAAGGCCTTGATTACTAAAAGCTGTGATGAGTGCACTGAGGCTGGAGGCGGGACCAGGGATTCTGCTATTTGCGCCACTCAGACTTGCAGCCCTTGCATCTCTTCTTCCCAGCTGCAGGGTCCATGTTGGTCCTCCCAACTAGCAATAATAATATAAGAAGCCTTAGTAATTGAAGTAGAAATATTTATAACAATTTTCACAGTATTTCAAGGTTCTAAATATGATATTAGAGATGGTGATAGTTAAAATATGGAATGCTGCCGGTCGATATATATTTTTATCAAGAAAGTAAATGATTTTTTAATGTGTTTCTCGTTTGTTCCACAGTCATCCAGTAGATAGAATTGTTGTAAGGTTAACCGTTAGAGTGTCAACCAGAAAAAGACCGATTATTAATGGTTAAGCATCTAATACTTTGGAAAGTGATAGTGCCGAGATCTGTAAATATTATTATGCCTAAAGGGAAGCATTTTATAAAGCTTAGAAATTTTATTCGTTGGAAAAGAGAGAATTTGTTCATATATGGGGATATATGGTTTTCTTTTGGTTGAAAGGAAAATCTGCAAATGGGAAAACTACAATATCACAATTTAACTTTAACACTATATAATATATATGAAGAGTATATTTATATTAAAAATTAAAACGATTCTAGAAAATTGATATATAATGTACATAAAAAGCATATTTATATAAAAAATTTAAGACGATTCATAGAAAAAAAAATATAGGATTTGATTGAGGACTCACCATGGATCGAGAATGTCACTCTTCTTTGGAAAAACGTGATATATGAGGATTGAATATATTATAGTATGACGGTGTATTTTCATTACACAGAAATGAGGATCTGACAACCTTTTGTAAGTAACATTTACTGGAGAAACTAAAAGAATCAACGAACTACTACCGAAAGAAAAGCTTTTGAATAAAATCTTCTTAGAAAGTTAAAGAGAGTATAATTTTTCCTAGAGAGATATTAGGCTTGGAATTTTTTCTTTATTCAAAATTTGTGTGGAAGGAATCCTACGGTAAGTTTAGAAAGATGCTTCTCTTCTCTCATCGATTCTGCAGATTGCAGGATTAATCACTACACATTAAGAAATAATGATAAGAATGGAAGGGTAAAAGAGTAACTACCTCAACAACCGAATCACGAGCAGCAATGGTGAGAATGTCAGCACAAGACACAACTCCACTGCAAACTGATTCCACTTGAGTCTTGATGGTGTCGATCACGTCGAATCCTCTCGCAGAGTTAGCGTTCGGGCCCGCTGTTTTCTCTCCCGTTATGTTGGCAGAATCATCCAACAGTATCGAGGCATCACAACCCTGCTAATTCAAACTCAAATTAAATAACTTGTTGAATTGGACAATAACTTTAGAAAACCAGATAACGAAAAAAAGAAGGATTATCTATCAAAAATCTTACATTGACAAAACAGTCGTGAAAGTGAAGGCGGACCAACGACGCGCCCATGCGTTTCTCCTTAGCGACTGCAGCTTTTACGGCAGCTTTCACAGTCGAGAGTGCCTTTGGACACGTTTTATCGTAAAACGTCGAACTGAGCTGAGCATTCGCAGGAGTCGAACACAAGATCAGCAACCCAAAACATGCAATCACACAACTGGTCCTCATGACTGACCGCTCTGCAGCAATACTAACTAGCAAGGCAATTGTGTGTGGTGTTAAAAGCTGAGATGAGTGCCTTTTTATAATGGCGGAAGACCTTCTTGCGCGTAATAATTAATTGGCAACAACTAACCTATAACCATTTTGCTATAGTTGACTTTTATATAGATCAAAATAGAGTGAGTGTAGAATCAATCTAAGTGTGTACCAAAATTCAATATTGGCGGCCAGTTGACCTGTATTTCCGAGATTTAATGAATGTCTTCTATAATTACGATCCATATTATTATTCACTGGAAGAATGGCGGACCTTACAACAAGGCTACTTCTTCCCAACTCTTATCTTCGACACTGTGTATGAAGATGTTTAGTTTTTGTTTAAATATTCTAACAAAGCGGTCAGTGAAAAGAGAGAGAGTTTAATGACGTCGTCTGTGAACTCTCATTGTCTATATCCCTCGTCAAATCCAGCCATGCAAGCCATGTGATCTCATGATATCCTTTCAGTAAAAATGTTTATAATCAGATTCTTACGAGTAGGTCGAACGACTTTGATATCAAAACATCTAATCGACTTAATGATGACCCCATGTTAAGTTTGTTGACAAAATCCAAACGCGTTTATAGATGGGGAAGAACCAACAAATGTCTTGTCTTTTGCGATGCCCTGTGAGTTAATCCACCGTTGAAAACACACAAGGCCAATTCAACATGTCTGTTTGCAGAAGAGTCCTTGTCGATTGACTAGTTGCGGCTAAACACTAAATTTAGTAAGGAAGTCAAAACTATTTTAATTAAAAAATATGTTTTTCTTTTTTTATTTGTTTATGGATCTACGCTATTTCCCATGCTTCTCGTCCAACATTCACTTCCATGATTTTATTTTCCGAGCAAGTTTATTTATGTGATTTAATGAAAGTGTCAATCAACGTCTCTTTTTCTAAAATACTATTTTATAAACTAGAATATCAAATTTTTCAATATTGCATTATATATTTTTGCCATAGCTTGATACACTAGCATATAGATATAGAAATGGTTTGCTGGTGGGGTTCCACATTGTCATCCAATGTGGTATCATCTACGTCACTGCATGCTAATTTTAATGTTGCTGTCCCTGCAGATACGTCCGCTCTGCAATGCCCTGCGAGTAGTCCAGATCCCTTTTCTATGCCTGCTAATGGGGTTGTTTCCGGTAAACAGTGGGGGGTCACCTCGAACCCTCTTTTCCTGAGCTGGATTTGGTTCTACACCTAGCTGTTAGTGGTTCGAGGGTTGCTATTGCTGCTAGGCGAAGGGCATCCCACCCACCCCCTCCAACTTCTTTTTGTTGGAGGATAGAGATATGCTTGCACTATCAAATCTGCTACTACTATTCCTCCAATGGTGAAAGATTAACCCATTGCCTATGCCAAGGCCTCCCCTATGGTGGTGTGTGGCCTGGATGTGGTGGATAATGTGGAGTTCTACCAACATCGTGCGTTGGTCTATAGATTCGTTGGTCTCTTGCCTTCTCTTCCAAATCTACATCACTAGGTTACAAGTTCTTGGCAACCCTTAGTCTCTAGTAACATTGAGCTTTTCCCTTGTACAAAGAGGTTTTTTATTGCTATATTTTCTTCCTCTTAAGACTATGATTTAATGTTGAGGAAGCTATGCATTTGGGAGAATCGCTATCTTTCTTCCAAACCCTGGACAATGTTCTTCAACCCCCCACTAGTAGATTTGAACCCAAATTTCGACCAAATTTTTGACCAAAGTGCAAAATGGTTTTAAAATTTTCTTTTTTTTTCCTTCTATGCCCGTGTTGGTCGAAATTTCAACCAACACATGCTGGTCGAAATTTCGACCAACCTGTGTATAGAGGTAAAAAAGAGATTTATGCCCCGTGTTGGTCGAAATTTCGACCAACTATGTGTTGGTCAAAATTTCGACCAACACGGGGCATAAAAGTGAAAAAAAAAAAGAAATTCATTTCATTTGAACATGACTTCCGCTTTCATTTTGGGCGCGGGCGGGAGCAGGCAAGCGGGCGGGCGAGGGTATGAAAACAAGAAATGCATTGGGC
>MU225669.1:63674-82311 GCA_018584345.1 Thuja plicata
CTTCATAAGTATCTTTGGATGAGGAGCTAAGAAGATTGATATCAGACTCAGAGGGAGTCTGATAGTTCATCTTAAGCAATCTTGGATGATCAACAAATTAATATCTTCTCAATGAGTTCTTCTCTATTAGAGAATTTCGAGGTGAAATCCCTTGTTTTCACCCTCTGCATTGAGGCATGATGGATGTCATGTGTGTGACTCCATATTTTTAATGGGCCTACCCCCTGTTTACATCATGAGGAAGTGATGACTTCCAAATTATTATCACTTGTATTTGTAAGAGTTATTAAAAGGTGACGATCTTATAATAACTTTACCTTCTATTGTGATAGACATCTTGTGATGGCTGAAATAGATAATAATAGATAGAACTTGTGGATAGAATCGCTGATTGAGGGAATCCACATTAAAGCTCATCAGTTTGTGGATAGAATTGCCGATGGAGGAAATCCACACAAGAGCTTGTGGATAGAATCGCTGATTGAGGCAATCCACCCGGGAACTTGTGAATAGAATCGCTGATTGAGGCAATCCACATTAAAGCTCATGAGTTTGTGGATAGAATCGCTGATGGAGGAAATCCACATGAGAGCTTGTGGATATAATCACCGATTGAGGCAATCCACCCTGGAACTTATGGATAGAATTGCTGATTGAGGCAATCCACATTAAAGCTCGTGAGTTTGTGGATAGAATCACCGATGGAGGCAATCCATACAAGAGATTTTGGATAGAATCGCCGATTGAGGCAATCCACCTAGGAACATGTGGATAGAATCTCTGATGGAGGCAATCCACTCTAAAGCTCATGCATTTGTGGATAGAATCACCAATGGAGGCAATCCACACAAGAGCTTGTGGATAGAATCGCCGATGGAGGCAATCCACATCTTGAGACTGTGTTTCTATTGATTACATCATGAGGATGATGCTTTTATTTCTTACATCATATGATTGATATTATCAAGTGTTATATAAGTGTTGACATTGGATTTATTTATCCTCCCTAGCTAAGAGGGAGTGTTGATTTTTTGTATAGCTATAGTGAGGGTCATAAGTGTTGACATAGGAGACCACTACACATTCTTTTTGATCATCCTCCCTAGCTAAGAAGGAGTGTTAATGTTTGTAGCTTTAGTCATATGATCATTAGAATATATATAATACATGTTGATTAATTTAATAATATATTATATATGTTATATTATTATTAATCATATGAAAATTTAATATTCAATATTAAATTATTATATTATTCTTAATTAATAATTGATTGATGAAACATTATATGATTGATTAAATTATGATTAATAGGAAGAGGCATGTCCTTTCTTATAAATAATAATGAATAGACATGTTTCATGAAGGGACATGTCTCTCCTAGCCTCATTCCTAATATAAATGAAAGGGAGATTGTTGCATTTGGAAAACACATACAAAATAAAGTGCTATTACATTTGCAGCTATCCTAAAACTTAACAATCAACTTGGAGAAGAGTGAGTTCATGAAGCAAGAACTTGTGTACTTGGGTTTTGTTATCTCACAAGGTAACTTGAAGATGGATATCAGCAAGGTGGAAGCAATTTTGAATTGGTGTACACCTAAGTCAGCAACAGACGTAAAAACCTTTCATGGATTATCATAGTTATACATGAAGTTCATCAGGTAGTTTAGTGAAATCAGTACACCTATTTTAGATACCATAAAAGGAGGTATGAAAGAAAAGTTCCAATGGAATGAGAAGGCTGATAAAGGATTTGAGGATTTTATGAAAAGGATAGAAACTCAACCTACTCTTACACTTCCCATATTTGATAAGTTTTTTATTGTGGAATGTGATGCAAGCAATGTTTCCATAGGTGCAGTTTTGAGTCAAGAGGAACAACCAGTATATTTTCATAGCGAAAAAATGAATGATGTAAAGAGGAAGTATTAGTCATATGATTTGGAGATGTACACATTAGCACAAGCACTAAGGAAATGGGGATATTATCTCCTTTCCAAATAATTTGTAGTCTTTACTGACAGTCAGGCTTTAAGTTTTCTGAATTCTCAAGACAAACTAAGCCATAAGCATATGAAATGGGTAGAGTACATTCAAGTCTACACCTTCACCATAGGGAACAAGAAGGGAGTATAGAACAAGGTAGAAGATGAATTGAGTAGAAGGCTTCTCATTGTGCAAAAAATTTAGTTAAGAAGCATTGGTATAGATAGCTTCAAGGATCTATATTCAACAGATGTAGATTTTTCAGCAGCATACAAGGTATGTCAAGATTTTTAGAATCACTTTCATAGTAAGTATTCTGATTTAACCCTACAAGAAGGTTTTCTATTTAAATGCTGACAACTTTGTTTCCTAAAGGTTCAATGGGGGAGAACTTATAACAAGATAAGCATAATGGTTCAATGAGTGGACATTTTGGGGTGCATAAAACCTTAGAATTGGTGCAGCGGTACTACTATTGGCCAAGAATGAGCAAAGATGTTTAGAAGTATGTAGAGACCTACATAGTTTGTCAAAAGGCAAAGGGTACTTCATCAAATGAAAGATTGTATCAACCACTTCCAATCCCAAACTGATCTTCAGAGTGTGTCAACATGGATTTTGTAGTTGGACTTCCTAAAACCAAGCTAGGAATGGACAATATTTTTGTGATTGTGGATAGATTCAACAAGATGGCTAACTTTGTGCCATGAAAGACCACACATGATGCATGCTATATAGCACATCTTTTCTTTAGAGAAGTAGTGAGGATACATGGATTACCTTTTAGTATTGTATCAAACCAAGACTCTAAGTTTATGAGTCATTTCTAGAAAACCTAATGGCAGAAGTTTGGTACAAATCTTTCCTTTAGCTTGGCATATCACCCACAAAATGACGGTCAGACTGAAGTTGTGAACCAAATTTTAGGAAATATTTTGAGATGTCTAACAAAATAATATGTATAGTCATGGGATTAGTTACTTGCACAGGAAGAGTTTGCCTATAATGATAGAGTCAATAGATCGACTAGAAAAATCCCTTTTGCAATAGTATATGGGATTCATCCCATGGGTATATGTGAACTCAGGGATCTTGGAAAGAATATAGAGAAGAGTGGTTATGTTGAATATTTTTCTCAATCCATAAAAGAATTCCATGATACTATGAATAAGACATTAGTGGAGAGTACAAATCACACCAAGAAGAAGGCGAATGAAAGGAAAAGAGATGTTCAGTTTCAAGTTGGAGATTTAGTCATGGTGCATCTAAACAAAGAACGGTTGCAAAAGGGTGTCCCGAATAAGCTTCAGATGAGAAAGATACGCCCTTGTGCAATTTTCATGAAGTATGGGTCTAATGCTTACAAATTTGACATTCCCACTGATATAGGTTTATCTCTAGTCTTTAATGTGGCAGATCTAGTGTCCTACAAGCGACCAATTCCTAAAGAAGATCCTGATTTAATGACAACATTAGAGGATATCAAGGCACTAAAACTTCTAGTAGCCCCAAAGCCAAGAGCAGAGAAGATTCTAAATTCAAGAGTTTCCAAGCAGACTAGAACAAAGACATACATGGAGCATCTAGTCAAGTGGCAAGTTCAAGCTAATTCTGAAGCCACATGGGTAAAGGAGACCGAGTTCAAGAAGTTGGGCATTGACCCTGACCTGATCCAATTACCTAGAAGTTTATTTCTCTTTGTTTGGGAAGTATGGTGTAGGAGCACCTAAATAAATAGGTTGAAAGACCCTTAAGAACTCTTGGATTAGTTTTTTTTCATTTGTAAAGTGTTTTTTTCATTCAGTCTTGTAATGACCGAGTGGAAAAATGGGTTAAGCTAATGAAAAAACACTATTGTTTCTTAGTTTCTTTATTTTAGTTGTGTGTGTTTGAGGTAGTTTGTAAGCCTCTAGAAATCCAACCAAGGCATCAAGAACTTTTGATAAGCTACTCGATATGACTGGCACTCGGTATCACTACCCCTGGGGTTAACACTGGATTTTGGTTAACACTTAATTTTGGTTAACATTAAATTTTGGTTAACATTGAATTTCAGTTAACACTGGATTTCAGTTAACATTGAATTTTGGTTGACACTGAATTTTGGTTAACACTGGATTTCTGTTAACACTGGCACCCGATTAAGACCGATGCTCAATTTTACATTATTGTTGCTCGGTAAATTCAATCGTAACGGCCCGTGAAAAGTGGATCTTGTCTTTAATTGATAGTATGGGCAGTTGTAAGGGTTCCTAAAGAGATTCTTGTGATTGAGTGGATAGTTAGGGCTTTTCCAATGATAGGATGGTTAATAATGACATCCCAAGCCTTCATTTTAAAAGAGGAGAGAGTAGAGGTTGCAAGGAGAAGGAGGTTACAAAAAGTTACAGAGTTCCAAATTATTTTATTGTTGTGTTTTATTTCTAGTAATGAGAAGTTGCATACTGTGTTTAGTGAATATCAAGCTTTTTGGTTCATTTTTCATGCTAGTAGATTAACTTACATTATTTTTCTTTTTCAAGTTGTTAGTTCTTCACCCATTTTGGGTTGTAAACAGTAATGACCCCTTGAGATTCCTGAGTCCATGGTGAAAATCATATTTTGGGATGGAACTCGAGAGGATCCCTTGTACATAGTTTCATTTTTGTTTTTGGTAGGAGAAGCAATAGTTACGAGTCTAGATATCTTACCCTAGGCAAGCTCGATAATAGTCTAGCTAGGGAAAAGAGTGAAAGCAATGTTTTGAAAACATTGATTTAGTGAGTAGAATGAATCTATTTTTGTAGGTTCGGTGAGGAAGATGAATAGCATGTCGATAGGGACCGAGTCTTGAAGGGGAGGTAAAGATGCTGGTGACTTACCTCAGTTTAGGGTTGTGAATACCCTAAGAGATCTAGGAAAAAGATCTTAGAGCAGAGCCAAGCTGACTCTGTAGTAGCAATGAGACTCTAGTCCCACATTACTAGTGCAGCTCACTTTGGCCATGTGGACCATTCTTCAGCTTCTTCTCCTACTCTACTTCAAGCTTAAATTGTTGTGTATAAATTTCTTAGCACTCTAGCCATTGTGCTAATAAATGTCCAAATGGAGTATCAATAGTTTATGCACCTTGTGTGGTTCCTAAAGACATCACTTGAATAGTTTTTTGAATGCATGGGAAAAAAATAGTTCTTCAAATTCACATTCTTCTTTGCATGTAGTGAGTGAGCTGCCCTCCCACTCTCGAGGAGAGATACTAGCTAATGTGCTAGTGTTTTGTATATTTTTGTACTTTATTTTTTACAAAACCTATTATGTTCCTGTGTTGTTGATAAGTCAGTGATGACTTGTAGTCTCCAGCACCCATGTTTTAATGTTGTTTCTCTCCTTGATGCCTTCAGGTTGTGGTCAACCCCTTGATGGGATATTGTTTATTATAAAAAAACACTGGCATACAGATATCAAATTATAAAAATATTTAGCATTCATTAAAAAAACCATAAAAATAACATTCTTATCTTTTTTATTTTGTTATGACGTGAATAAGAACTCATGTGCCATTATATAGCTACACCTCTTAGCATAACAAGTCCATTATGTTTAACAAGGCTACATAGATATAAATTTGGGAAGGTGATTATTAGGATAAAAGGGCTGCCTTTGGCTAAGCATTAACTTATAATTTTGATCAATCTATTGGTATGTAGAAAACTATTTTGTAAATTAAAAGAGAGTTAGTTTCAATTACATAAGTTTAAATTATGTGTTTGTCAGATATATTAAATCATTTGCTTCTGTCAAGAGATATGTTAATCATTCTTTGCAACTGCTCATTTTATTTTAATATTTCTACAAATTGTTTGTTTCATATCAAGATCAGGCACATCAAAATTTAAGTATCACAGGTTTCATGAGATAGTGAGAAAGTTGGAATATAGGATCTATCTTCACAAAACCTTTAATAGTGAGAAATTTTTATCAAAGCGGAGTCATTAAGTCACATGGAACATTGCATGTACCATAATATTATTTTGAATTTCTATACTATTGTTGGTAGAAGATGTACATTGTGTGCAACCCATTGCATCATCATTCTCTACCATGAATAAACTTGTATAATTTCTCATTGTAACCTTCATGCATTATATTTTATCCTTGCACACATGCACATGCACATGCACGCACACACATGCACGCGCGCGCACACACACACACACACACACACACACACATGCACACACACACACACACACGCACGCACACACACACACATGCACATACACTTGTGCGGGCATACATATGCACATTCATGCATGCACACACACCCAAAATCATTCGCGCGTGCCCACACACACACACACACACACACACACCTAGAATTGTTTATAGATTTGTCAGAGATGGACTTGTCCAACCATGAATAAAAGATATCAATTATTGACAATCCAAAACTAATAAGAAATTACATGGTTTCTAGTTTAGGAAAAGGAGCCTTATATATTTTTATTTGTAAATACATTTCAAAAATGACATATGATTTGACATTTGTTGGAAGACCATTTCAATTTATTCACATTTTCTGGTCCCAAGAATCTTCATGGCTTCACACAATATTTTTAATAACTTTCAAACCCTACTTAGTTATGATTGTGAATAAAAGTAGCATATATGTATTTTGTAATGTATTCATATTATATGTCAATATTGGATTTCGACAACAAGAAAATATTTTCACACTATTTGACCTAAGTATGATACAAAAATTACTACTTTTTATAATATCTATTTTATCTCAATTATAGAAACTATTTTTTTTTTTTTTAAAGTGAAATAACTTTTGTACAGAACCCATTATGCTTCTTCCATTGAACTTCACAAATTTTTTTGAAAGATAACACCTTTTTTAAAATATTGAAAATTGGTTCCGAGAAATCAATATTTTGATCGCACTTATGGGACTAAGGTAGTTACATTAACTGAACCACAACTATGTTATTCACAAGATATAAAACCAAAATCATATTGCCTTTCTCAACAACACATAGATATAGAAGTCCATAAAAATTAATTATAGATTATTAGCATCCCCATTTACTATATTGTTTTTCTTATTCTTCATTCTATTCTTTAGAAGTATACTTTTATTTTTCATTGTCTTATTTCTTTTCTTGTTCATTTTAAAGCTAGCTGAAGTCTATTTCATGAAGGGCTTAAATAGGGGAGATCCTTTCCCAGCTAGAATAGTCAAAATTATGATCAGTTATCTCCAAGTTTCTTAAAATAAATACCTTCTTAAGTTGGTACATATATTCCTCAAAATAGGAATTCTAAAAATCAATATTTATTCTTCCTAAAACTTCTTGTCCACCTTCATCACATCGTAAAGTTAGTTGTCTATATCTTAAATTTATTTTTTTGTTCGGAAGTGAGGATCCCTCTTCAATAACATTGAGGAATATATTTTCTAGCATCTTCAAGAGTAGATTTACCCGATCAACAATCACTAGAAAAGTGAGTATAACTTTGGACTTAGTAAGGCTCTTTTTCCTTGCCTTTGTATACATGCACATTTCTCTTTTTCTACAAATATTTTTGAATAAATAGTAGATAAAGATAGACAAAAGAGGTTATAAATTTTGTCAATACTATTAACATATCCAAGTAAGACTTCACACCAAGATGCTACATCTTTAATGTCCCGTCCCACCATGTTTCCCATGAATAAAAAACATATTGTCAAAACAAATTTGTACTAAATAAATACATGAACAAAATCTTTTTTTATAGCCACATAATACACAAGTGGTAGGATTAACACCAATGATATGTTTGTGGAATATTAAAAGCCAACAAAATTGAAATATCTTCTTTCGGTTGAGGAATATCTTTTTTAGGTTCTCATTTGTTTGACCAATAAAATTGTAATTATATCTTAGACCACTTTTTGATTGTAAGATTCAATTGCCAAATTTTATTAACATAATCAAAGAGATTGTGGTTTGGAGAAAAAAATTATAAAGACAACAAGCATTGGGTTTCAAGAAGGAGGAACCTAGAGAACATGTGAAGTTCTCATAGAAATTACCATTTTAATTGATGATTACTAGCTGTTTCATCTTTTCTATTATATTCACAGTCATAGAGTAATTTCTTTGGCTAGAATTTGTCATCTTATATTTAGTTTGTATTGATATTTAGTTTGTGAGTATATTATTCATAGACATGTTGCTAAGTGAAGAGATTATATGTAAGTTCCATTTATTTTTTGAATGTCCTTGTAACAAGAAAAATGGATTATTCTTGTGTATTACATTCCACCATACTAATTTAAAACCATGTGCCTCATTATGTTTTATAATAATTGCCCAATTTTTTTACGTCATATTCCTACAATACTCTTAGGCCTTCTAGATAGCACAAAATATAGGTTATCATAAAATGCTAGCATTGAAATTTCCAAAAGAATGTCATACTATAACATATAAATTGAAACACACACAATTTCACATCACATAAGCCTTCATATCTAACCAAACTAAAATAAAATAATTAAATTTTAATTTGCAAAATTTTATTACATGTCATGCTTATTTTATTGACCATTTGTTCTAGATTAGGCTTGCACACATGTGTAACACCACCACCAAGGAACCCAAGAGGACAATCCAACAAGATAAGAAAAAGACAAATAAATTTATTTTTAAATAATAGCTTACAACTATCATTATATTTGTATAATTTATTAACTCAATGAAAAATGAATATAAAACATTAATCAAACACTAATTCCTCTTAGGTTTCCCAACCTCAATACTAGCAACATATAACAAACATGACAAAGCTTTTGATTAAGTAAAACAGGTTTTACAGGGTTCCTAAAACCTAAAACACGAAAGCAGTATCATGAAATATATTTTAAAATAAACCAAAATAGAGTAGATAGAGTAGGCTTGGAAAAGGCCAGAGCAAAACAATAGCTTCTACGAAAGTAGAAAGAAAAGGACAATAGAAAAAAAAAACTAGGGACCCTCAAGACAAATCCACCATCAGAGTAGCCACCTTGGCTTTGAGCATTTCCATGTTGGCCACCAACTCCATGATCTTTTGGAAATCTAGTGCCATGTCTTTGTCTTTGTCTTTGATCTTCTTGGTTCTGCCTCTGGTGTGCTGACCGGGACCCTGTTCAGCATTCTGATCGGTGTCCACCTATGTATTGTCCACATCCAATCCATCTAATTTTTCCTCCAGCTTCTCAATGATAATGTTAGTGTGCTCTTTAGAGGCCTTTAGGATATTGTAGCTTTGCTTAAAAATATTCTTAAGGGTGGATTCAACCCTAGTCATGTTCTCTTCAAAATTTTCCACTTTGTTATTAGTATCCAGATCCTTTGTGGTCTTTTCCCTATTATCCTTCTCCTTATTGTTGGCCCTTTTTTGAGGTCTTCCACCTCATAGAATAACCATTTGATGGTTTTGTAAATATCAACCATGATGTTATGGGATTTATTAAGCAAGTCCATTGCTTGGCCAAACAATTGTCTCAAAAACACATAGCATTGGACTTCTATTTCAGGATTGGACACCCTAAATGGCTGCTAAGTATATCATTTACTCTCATTTAATTATCGACCAGGGACGTAAACTTAGAATGGTGTTCTCAAAGTATATGCTTCAAATTCCCTTGATTCTCATGGCTAAACCTATGGAATCGAAATATATTACACTTCAGGAATCTATGTTATCTCAATTGAATATGATTATGTTATGAAAATAGTAATCACGAGTAGGGGTTACTCTGCTCGCCTATGCTGCAGGAACAGTGCACCAGTTCTGTTACTAGTGGCTGCAGGAACAACAGAGTTCTATCTTCTTCTTAATGAGCAAAGAAATAAATTCTAATCTAATAAAATGATTCACTCACCAAGTGGGCGCCCTGATGAGTGAATAAAAATGCAATTACGATAAGAGACTGAAACTCAAATTCTGCACCTATTCATTCATGGAGGAAAAATACTTGGAAAATAAACAGTGCTACAATATCAAATTCTATTCCAGAAATTACATCAATTAACTCTCCTTCTTCTTCTCCTGTGGAACTACAAAATTCCACTTATTTAAGGAGGAACTACACTACAACCTAAATCTAGGATAACTCCATTAATGAGGATCACTAATAGATACATCATGCCCATAACAGAAATCTTGAACAAAAATACTAGGTCTTCAAGTTCTTCCCAAAATGTAGCATGCAGTGGTTCTAGATTTGCGCACGGTGTCTTCTCAGGAACTGAATTGACTTGTTCCTTCATGAGAGTTCTGTGATGCACCCATCTTTAACCGCTTTACTTAATTCCTTTCTTATGCTGGCACTTCTGAAGGTAACGACTGTCGTTGACCCTTTTAACACCATGCTGTAATTCTTGAATGTGCCATAACTTGACTCCTACAAAATGGTTATTATACATAACTTTAAACGCATAAATATATTTTATCATTTAATACTAAGAAAGAAGTGTGAGATTTCATTAAATATTCTTTCACAACATTCGGCTATAGGAAGGAAACTACCCATAAATATAGCATAGGGAAAAGGAATATCTATTCAACATGCAATCACTTATATCTTGCAACTTCTATCCATTAGCTTTAAGAAAAATACATTATATTTTCACCATCCATTTTACCTACTTATGTCCTTTCATATAAAAACATATAAAAAACCATAAGTGTAAAGTCTTCTATTTTGAAAACAAGATGTTGAAAAGGGAAAGTAAACACATGGAAAAGATGGCCTTTTGGGAGGCTCATCATTTTCCCCAACTGCACTATTGCTGGTTCCCAGCAATCATGAAGTTTCGGATCTTGGCTCTAAGCCTCATGTCACCGGCGGTCTTCTCCCCTGGTTCATCCACAACATGATTAAAGTATCCATGAATTTTCCAAAGTCTGTCCCACCTCTATCTTTCCTTAACCATATCATGCTCTTCTGCATTCTCATTAACTGCCAGCAGCGGTTGTAGGAAGATTGGAGGTTGAAATCGTAAGGGCATCCAATAATGTAGTTGTGTGTGGCCCAACATTATAAATGATGGAACATGATGAGTAGCAAGGGTTAAATTTTGTGGAGAATGGGGTTCCCTAATTTTTAAGTTATGGGGCATCCTCATCCACCGCTGCCTACAAGATATAATTGTGGCCTCAACATCTTGTGAAGAATGTTTTTCCCAATCTGCACACCCCTGTTCTCTGACTGGAAGAACCTTGCGAGACCCACTAGGATTCATTGTGATTGAAATCCAGTCAAGGAATGTCCACCAAGAGCTTTGAACTTCAGTCCTTAGCATAAGGGGTGTGTCAACTTCACTACTTCGATATGGGAGATCTTGGTGCTCTCTGCTGATCTCATTTTGAATCCAAGACATAACTGCCATCAACTGCACATCTCCTACATAAAGGAGTGAATTCCATTCTTTGTTGTCAGGAACAACTAGATTGTGTATATATAACTCACATAACAGATTCTTAATGGGCACAGGTGCTGACCGGAAGGTATCATAGAATTCGTGAGGTGTAGTAATGGAAGGATTTAATCCCTCAACAATCCTTGTCAACTGAAAATTAACAAATTATTCTTTAAGGAACAATGCATAAACTGGGGAAGGTGACCTACATGCCATTGCTGTAGGAATCAACTCTGTGATCTTCTTAATTCTCCTCTCCAGTACTGCAATCCAATTTTTTTTTGCTCAAGCTGACAAGCCTACTCCTCAATTTTCCTTTTTAATTTCTCTGTCTCCAGTCCCATTGCGATTTTCCTAGGTGATATTCTGGTACAAACTTAATCCTTCTACTAACCATGTGGATAAATATGAGGGTGGCATGGGTCCTTGCTGAAGGACATTAATCCACTCAGATGTAGCTTGAGGGATCTTTACTTTCCCCACATTAGTGAAAGTAGATCCTTTCCCCTTGTCACAAGTGACAAGGGTTTCTATCAAATCATTCACTTGGGATGATTTGGTTGCCTCGGCTAATGTATCCAATCCATCTTTTCTCAACTACTCAAACACTTCTTCTATAATGTCCTCATTCACTACAGGAAACTCATCAGGAGGAAGATTCTCCAAATCATCATTAGAATCTTGACCAGAATTATTGGAAAATCCCTCTATTTTTATAGAATCCTTATCACTTTCTACAAGGATGAATTCAACTTGCAGATCAGCTTGAACTTCCTCATCCACAACATGGGCTAGGGTATCACCATTTGCTCTGTTTGAAGCCTTTGCCTCTGAAGAGTAATTTTCTACAGACTCAGAGGATTCAACATTTATAATTGAATCAAGGGTTTTGCTTGCTTTACTAGTACTAGAAGAAATTCTAGGACTCTTCCTCATAGGGGTCTAAGAAGAACTCATAGGTTCCTTGCATTTCTTTTTGGTGGAGGACACCTCCCCTGTAATGGCTATAGGAGGTTCTTCTGGTGTTGCTTCCTTAAAAGAAAGAAAGGGTTCCTTAGACATATGATTCATATTTTCATTATCAGCTAGCTGGTGTTCTGGATTCATTTCCTCTACATCTATGGTTTTATCTTTTTCTTTTATAATAGTAGACCTAGTTTCTTCAGACATTGAAGTGTCAGGAGCGGCAGTGGCTTTTCTATTTTTTCTTTCATTATTATCAAAAACAGGAGGGTTATCATTGCAGGCTCTTTTCCTAGGTAGGGGAGGTCTAGAATAGGATGCTTCAGGAACAGGTTCTATTTTATGGATTACTTTACGAACCCCTGTTGCTGTATTTACCCTACTACCTACACCCTGGCCTCTCGGACCAACCACCCTAGGTGCTAAATCTTCCATAGCCAAGAATTCCTCCCAAGTCCCAATTGACTATTTAATTAACTCCCTTTCTACAACTAACTTAATTAAACAGTGATGGGAAATGGATTGTGCTTTCCTTGACTGAACAAGAGATGCCTGCTTTTCCAAAATATTAAAAAGAAAGCTAGGTAAGTCTACTAGCCTATTTTCATGGTGGAGGGCACTCAAAATTTTGAAGTGAAGTCCATGCAGGTATGTATAACATCCCTCACAGGTGAAGTAACATATTATAAATGTGGCTGGTGTAAAAAACTCCATAGGGAATGACATTCTTGCAGTTCCCTGCTTCTTATCAACCTCCAACTGTGGGTCACTATGCAGGGTAAATTATGCCCTAGCTGAGCGCAAGTCAATGTCTTTTGTCCACTTTTCCCCTTCCTATGGCAGCTTTGTAACCTCTACCATGATATCTTCTTAAAATTCAACCCGCAAACCTTTCACTACTACAAACCCATTGTTCAAAGTATTCAGAAATTGAAAAGCAATTTCATTATCGAAGCCATTAAGGCTTAAGTAGTAGTCCAGCCATCCTCATTCCTGAAACAACTCATAGGTAGTTGGGTCCCAAAGTAACACTTGATGATTTGTTGGCTCGTGCCTCTGAAGGTCTTTGCCTATTGCAAATGATAGAGAAAATATCTCTGCAGGATATGCTTAGTTGCTACAGAAAATTTTGAAAAATGCCTGGCTTTCCTTCGGACGCAGGATGTTTTTGTTTTGCTTTCCAAGAAAAACTAAAGTATAGGATAGTAATTAATTTTAAGAAATCAAGCAATACTTTGAATGATTTTCATAAATGCATTCGCGTGTGTTAAGGTTTGCCACCTGAACATGTCGCCAAATTGTCATTATTAAGTGATCCTTACTTTAATTTTCTTTCAAATCAACTGTTAAATGATGATGGCTTAACCACTGAGTGACAGATAAGCTCCCACATAACGGCGGTCACCATGAAAAGACAAGAAAGGAATAAATTTTTTGCCTTTTCGCTTGCTAAAATCAATTTGGAAGTATTAAAACAAGCATGAATTAAATAACTAACCCCTCCCCCAAACTAAGTATAAGGCATGGGTCCCACCAGGACGGTGCGTGCAAGAATAGAAAAAGAAAAGTACACTCATTTAAAAATAATAAATGAATAAAATAATT
Organism: Thuja plicata; assembly: GCA_018584345.1. Classification (NCBI taxonomy): domain Eukaryota; kingdom Viridiplantae; phylum Streptophyta; class Pinopsida; order Cupressales; family Cupressaceae; genus Thuja; species Thuja plicata. The sequence goes on from MU225669.1 coordinate 77,674, forward strand.
TATGTGCAAAAGTATGTGTTACTAACCTGATGTGCTAAAGGAAGAGTGTACTACTAGGCGACATGCATTGATGGAGTGATGTTGTGGTGCGGACATGTGGAAGAGAGAAAGGTGATGCAGATTTTTATTACGAAGAAAGAAAATCACAAAAGTGAAGTGTTTATTATGGAAGCTAGAATAAAATCACACCTTGGTAGAAATCTAGGTAGAAGACCCAGATGCGTCTGCTGCAAGAAGGACACTGTATGAGTTCTGCTCGAATTGCTGCAGGAAGTCCTAACTATTATACACTGAATTTGTGCCTTTGATCTCAAGCTCTCTTGGTCTTGATAATCCAGTATAACAACGGATTCATCTCAAGGTTGTGGGACCTTATGCTAACTAAGATGAGACCTCCAGATTCTAGGCTGGTTCCTCTTGGATAATCACCTTAGCTTGTTCTTAAACAAGAAATGTAAACTTGAGGGGAAAAGGGGTAGAAGGATTGCATGGAAAGGGAAATAACTGAAAGCAAACTACCTACTAGGTGATGCACCAAATTTGGCATGAAAACATAACACACAGAGGCTAAAGCCCTGGGTCAAATAACTTTGAATTGGAGGTAAAACACAAATCCCCTGTATAGGCATGCATAAATATTTCATAACAAGGTCATGATGAAACTAGTTAAGGGGAAAGACTTCATAGTTAACAGCTCAAACTAAGACACGAGCTACAACCTGCAAGCAAATATACTCTTCTGCAAGCAGATGCTACAAAGGGACAGAATTAAGAGAAAATAAAATCTTTCATAGTTAACCCATCAACCATCTAAAATGCATACATCAAGTAGAAAAGAGGCAAGGCTGACACAATTCAATAAATTGGTAAGAACTTCAAGCTCTGCATATTATCTCTCAAAATGAGTTACAAATTCTCTTTGCCTTTGTCAGGAACTTAGAAAAAGTTACAAAACAAGCAAGCCAAAGGGAAAAGAACTCTTGATAATGAGTCTTCAACTCATATTTATACAATTTCAAAGCCAACTGCATTTTGCGAGCAATAACTTCCTGATCAGATCTTTTAGCTTGTCCAGCCACCGCTTAGCTCTGAAAGTCATCCCTTCAAAATATCAACATAAATGCTCCTCTACAGAAGTGATCTTATCCTCTAGAAGAGTCACAAAGTCTTTTAAACACAATAACTATTCTGCACCCCCCAAAATACACCTTCTGACCTTTTCAAAAATCTGATCTTCCCACCTATAAAATATCTGATTTAGATCGTCTGAGAACAATCTGATCTCTCTGTTCACCGATATTGAGACAAATCTAATCAGAGATCAGTAGACTATTTTGTGCATAATTTCCTTCAATTTTAGAATCCTGACGAACCTCTGAAACTACTGCAAGCCGAGCAAAACATCTCTGATCTACATATTCTGTCCTTAATCTCATGTGCGAGTGAGCGATGGCATCTGTCTTTTTACTCAGTCACAAGCTCGCGAGCTGATCTTTGAAATTACCTGGGTCTCGACGACTGAGCACCAATGCACTTTACCCTTCAATTATTCCTTTATCGCACAGTTGCTGTCTGTTTTAAAATGACTTTTGAATTTTGAGCGACTGAGTGACATCTCTTCTCTTTATGCCAATTGCACACCCGCAAGTTCTTTTTCTTTCATCTGTAATGACTAGCAATAGAGCGATGATGTCCTCTTTTAACTCGTCGCAAGATCATGAGCCCCTTGTGACTCATTCAATTTGATCAGCGACTACGCGATGACATTATCCTTCAGCTTGTCGCCTAGTCGCGAGCTACATTCGGTTCACCTTTATCCATTGGCGACTGAGCGACAGTGTTGAACAATAACTTAGTCGCTTAGTCATGAGCCGTTATTCTCTACTTAGATTTCATGCGCGAGTGCATGACCATACACTTCTTCCTTCCAGTTGCTCACCCGCGAGTTGCCTTCTCTTTCACCTCATTGCTCGGCGACTGCGCAATGACCATTCCTCCTTGCTCGTCGTGGGGTCACAGACTTGAAAGCTGACCATGCAGCATACATCACGACTGCACAATCACCATGGAAACACCAAACTTGCTCAGTCATGGATAGACCGTGGACAAACCAAAACTGATTGCGACTGTGCGATGAGCATTATTATAGCTCATCACACACTCGCGCAACTTAAAGTCTTTGATATAAACAGATCGCGAATGTGCGATTAGGCAAAAGCATGATTTGAAAAGGGGTTAGACCTTTTATTACGCGGCAAACATAGAATTTGAAATCAGAAACCCCAGGAAAGAGCAGAAAGCAAGAAAATCAGAGAATGAGGGTGAATGACAGGGCAAAACAGGCCAAATTGCATAAAAATGGAAAATTTGGGCAACATTTTGGCAACTTTTGCGGGATGTCAGCCTGCTAGTCATTCCTCTGAGCACAAAACTTTGACAGGGCAAAACTGTGCACGTGCACTTCTTAGAAAACATGGAAACTATACTAAAAAGCAGGGAAAGGAAAAAACAAGGAACTGCTGCAAGAAAAATGAAGACCTACAGAGAGGGATTAACCTCAAAGAAAGGCTTCAAGTGGAAACCATTCACTGAGATTGGCAGGGCATCTCCGCCAAGAGTTGAAAGCTGGAAAGAATTAGATCCTCTGCACTCTGTTATAACAAATGGTCCACCCCAAAAAGAATCAAATTTTGTGTGTCTGCCAGGTCTGGACCTGAACTCATCCCACTTGAGAACTACATCTCCAACCTTGAATTTCTTTCCCCTGGCTCTTTTGTCAAAGCTCCTCTTAGTTTGATTCTGATGAAATTCCATATCTTTCATAGATTTGTCTCTGATTTCTTCCAATTCCATTAATTGAGCATACCTGATCTGTAGGGGATCCTCTTCATCAAACAGGGCATACTGAGTGGCTAAGTCTAGAGCTGGTAATTCTATTGAAATGGAAAGTTCAGCCTCCCTACCATACACCAACATGTATGGAGAATCGCCAATGATCTTCTTTGGGATAATTCTGTCTAACCACAAGGCAGACTTAAGCCTTGTATGCCAATCCCTTTTATTGTCCTGAAGAGTCTTCTTAATTATTCTGATCAGGTTCTTGTTTGTAGATTCTGCCAAACCATTACCCTGGGGATAATAATTTGAGCTGGTATTCAGATAAATGCCATTCTTAACTGCCCAATCTGAGACTCTAAGGCCTGTAAATGCCAATGCATTATCTGAAATAATTGAATCAGGAGTGCCAAACCTATGAATTAAATCATTGTAAAAGTTCAAGACAGAACTCTCATTGGCCTCCTTTAAGGCCACTGCTTCTGTCCATCTAGTTTAATAATCTGTTGTAGTGATTATCCACTTGTGTCCTGTACTAGATGGAGGGTTGATCATACCTATGAAATCTATGCCCCACTTCATGAAAGGTTGGTCAACTTTGATTGGTTGAAGGGGCAGAGTAGCGAGTTTTTCTTTTCCTGCAAATAAAGCACACTTGATGCACATTCTAACATAATCATGACTATCCTTAAAGATAGATGGCCAATAGTACCCATCCCTCATGATTTTATAAGCAGTAGTCCTAGGAGAAAAATGACCACTAGCTGGCCCATCATGGAATTCAAACAGGACATCCGCTACCTTTTCCGAATCTATGCATCTCAAAAGAACACCATTGTGATCTTTTCTAAAAAGGACATTATTAATCAACACAAAATGGATAGATTGTAACCTGTAATATCTTCTTTTTTCTGAGTCTAGCCCTTCAGGGCATTGTCCTATCTTTAAATAATGGATCATATTAGGCAACCAACCTGTTGCCTTGGCCTGATTTTCTACAGAATGCACCACCAGAGATACATCCAATGGTTCCGATTTCTTTGCATTCTCATCCCCTTCCAAATGTTTGCAAAGACCTCTACCTCTAACCAGCTTGGTAGTTTGAATATCTACATCATATTCCATCACCTTGGTGATCCAACCAGCTCTTTTTTCATTTAGATCCTTGGAAAGAAAAAACTCTTTGACGCTAGGGTGAGTAACCTTTAAATGTACCTTGCTGTGAGTCAATAGATATCTGAATTTATTTAGGCTCTTTACTACAGCAAGAACATGCTTTTCTACAAAAGAGTACCTATGCTCATATTCTTCTAAACCTTTGCTAAAGAAAGCAACAGGTTGTTCCAATCCTTCTGAATTTTCTTGGGTCAGCATTGCAGAGATGGCGTCATGACCTCCATAAGAATAAAGGATAAAATCCTTTTCAAAGTTTGGATTTAATAGGGCAGGAGCCTCTGTCAATGCTTCTTTAATGGCTTGGAAGTTGGCCTTTCCTTCTTTGGTCCAACTAAAAGTAGAACCTTTCTTCAACATGGCTGTCAAAGGCTTGAGTAATTCTGCAATGTTAGGCAAGAACCTCCTAACAAAGTTAATCTTTCATATGAAATATTGGAGACCTTTCTTGTGATGTGGTAATGGTAGCTCCAAGATGGCTGTAATCCTTTCAAGATCTACTATAATTCCTTCTTTGGATACTACATATCCCAACAGTTTTCCCTCATGGACCGCAAACACACATTTCTTGGGATTAAGGGATATCCCAAATTCTCTGCATCTTTCAAAAATCTGCCTCAAATGACTCAT
>MU225669.1:85558-105032 GCA_018584345.1 Thuja plicata
AAGGCATGGTCTGCTGATGGTCTGACTGAAACTAGAATTCTATTCCATGTCTTAAGGAATCTACTATTGTAATCTGTCATTTGTTCTTGAGGGTCTCTCTTAATGGTTGTTAACTGCTCAACTAGAGACAAGTTATCTGATTTATCCTCAAAATGCTTACTTAATGCATCCCCTAATTCATCCCAAGAAGTAATAGACCCAATAGTTAAAGTTCTGAACCATTCAAGAGCTTTACCTTTTAGAGATGCTGCTAATAATTTGGTGGCTACATCTTCTTGAGTAATGTTGTGGATGCTGCAGATGGTAGTCACATCTCTTATGTGCTCAAAGGCTGTGGTTTGACCTTCACCTGTGAAATCAAGCAAGCTTTTTAATGCCACCAAGGGCACATCATGATGCACTACAAAATTTAACAGGCTCCCTTGATTAAAAGGTGCAAAGGCAAAAATTCTAGCCATTGCAGGAGCTGCAACTCAAAGATTCACAAAAATATGAGTTGTACTTGAATCTTCCTCCTCTAGATCTCTGGTTAGAGATCTTCCTCTTCTTCTAGAATGAAAAGAAAAAGGTCTCCCTTCTGTTGAATCAGGAGGTGTAGACTGAACTCTCCTTGCAGGGGACTCCCTTTGAGTTGGCCTGCCTTTGTGACTTCTCTTCAAGGGCAACTCTAAAAATTCAGTGAGTTTTGAGCTCCTAGTTGCAATCTTTTTCATATACCTTAAACAAGGCTGGCCTGAAACTTTGAAACCAGTGGAGTCGCCAAATATACTTGTTAGAACAACTTCTTTAAAAGTTTGTATTATGTGACCTGCATATCCGAGATAACATAATGTTTTGTAGTGAACTTCTTCTACTATCCTACCGGGCGTGCCAGAAATGTTAAACACTGAATTTGCACCTCTGATCTCAAGCTCTCTTTGTCTTGATAATCTAGTATAACAAGGGAGTCATCTCAAGGTTGTGGGACCTTATGCTAACTGAGATGAGACCTCCAGATTCTAGGCTGGTTCCTCTTGGATAATCACCTTAGCTTGTTCTTAAACAGGAAATGTAAACTTGAGCGGAAAAGGGGTAGAAGGATTGCATGGAAAGGGAAATAACTGAAAGCAAACTACCTACTAGGTGATGCACCGAATTTGGCATGAAAACATAACACACAGAGGATAAAGCCCTGGGTCAACTAACTTTGAATTGGAGGTAAAACACAAATCTCCTGTATAGGCATGCATAAATATTTCATAACAAGGTCACGATGAAACTAGTTAAGGGGAAAGACTTCACAGTTAACAGCTCAAACTAAGACATGAGCTACAACCTGCAAGCAAATATACTCTTCTGCAAGAAGATGCTACAAAGGGACAGAATTAAGAGGAAATAAAATCTTTCACAGTTAACCCATCAACCATCTAAAACGCATACAACAAGCCGAAAAGAGGCAAGGCTGACACAATTCAATAAATTGGTAAGAACTTCAAGCTCTGCATATTATCTCTCAAAATGAGTTACAAATTCTCTTTGCCTTTGTCAGGAACTTAGAACAAGTTACAAAACAAGAAAGCCAAAGGGAAAAGAACTCCTGATAATGAGTCTTAAACTCATATTTATACAATTTCAAAGCCAACTGCATTTTGTGAGCAATAACTTCTTGATCAGATCTTTTAGCTTGTCCAGCCACCGCTTAGCTCTGAAAGTCATCCCTTCAAAATATCAACATAAATGCTCCTCTACAGAAGTGATCTTATCCTCTAGAAGAGTCACAAAGTCTTTTAAATGCAATAACTGTTCTGCACCCACCAAAATACACCCTCTGACCTTTTCAAAAATCTGATCTTCCCACCTTTAAAATATCTAATTTAGATCATCTGAGAACAATCTGATCTCTCTGTTCACCGATATTGAGACAAATCTAATCAGAGATCAGCAGACTATTTTGTGCATAATTTCCTTCAATTTTAGAATCCTGATGAACCTCTGAAACTACTGCAAGCTGAGAAAAACATCTCTGATCTGCATATTCTGTCCTTAATCTCATGTGCGAGTGAGCGATGACATCTATCTTTTTACTCGGTCGCAAGCTCGCGAGCCGATCTCTGAAATTACCTGGGTCTCGGCGACTGAGTGCCAATGCACTTTACCCTTTAGTTATTCCTTTATCGCACAGTCGCTGTCTATTTTAAAATGACTTTTGAATTCTGACCGACTGAGTGACATCTCCTCTCTTTATGCCAATCGCACACCTGCGAGTTCTTTTTCTTTCATCTGCAATGACTGGTGATAGAGCGATGATGTCCTCTTTTAACTCATCGCAAGATTGTGAGCCCCTTGTGATTCATTCAATTTGATCAGTGACTACGCGATGACATTATCCTTCAGCTTGTCACCTAGTCACGAGCTGCATTCGGTTCACCTTTATCCATTGGTGACTGAGCGACAGTGTTGAACAATCACTTAGTCACTTAGTCGCGAGCCATTATTCTCTACTTAGATTTCATGCGTGAGTGCGCGACCATACACTTCTTCTTTCCAGTCACTCACCCGCGAGTTGCCTTCTCTTTCACCTCATTGCTCGGCGACTGCACGATGACCATTCCTCCTTGCTCGTCGCGGGCTCACAGACTTGAAAGCTGACCATGCAACATACATCATGACTGCGCGATCACCATTGAAACACCAAACCCACTCAGTCGCGGACAGACCGCGGATAGACCAAAACTGACTGTGACTGCGCGATGAGCATTATTATAGCTCGTCGCGCACTCGCGCAACTTAAAGTCTTTGATATAAATAGATCGCAAATGCGCGATTAGGCAAAATCATGATTTGAAAAGGGGTTAGACCTTTTATTGCGTGGCAAACACAGAATTTGAAATCAGAAACCCCGGGAAAGAGCAGAAAGCAAGAAAATTAGAGAATGAGGGTGAATGACAGGGCAAAACAAGCCAAATTGCATAAAAATGGAAAATTTGGGCAACACTAACAACTCACAGGCTTGTGATATATCTTTAAGCGATTCTCATTGACAAGGAGTTTGAATCTGACAGGATCAATTGTAGAGCTGACCGACACCATTATCAAATACTGAAACTATTTCATAGGGTCCCAACCAACGGGTTTAAATTTTTCTAGGAGTATGCTGATACTGTGATTCATAGAGCAATGCCTAATCACCAATGCAAAACTTTTTATCTTTTATGAAGCGATCCTGCCACTTCTTTCGCTACTTTTGTATCAGTTCTATTTTATGAAGTGCAGATTTCCTGTATTCATCCAATCCATTGAGTTGTAGGAGCATGTCCTCTTGTGCTTTTCTCAGGTTAATATCTAATTCCAATACTGTCTTGATAGTCTTATGGTGAAACTTGATAGGCATGGATGCATATTTTCCGTAGACCAACTCAAAAGGAGTGAATCCAGTAGTGGTTTTCCAAGTTGTGCGGTAAGCCCAAATGGCTTCAGGAAGTTGAGTAGCCCAATCCTTTTTGTGATTGGTGACTATTTTTGTTAGAATGGCCTCTATCTCCCTATTTGTAATCTCAGCCTGCCCATTGGTGTGAGGATGGTATGGTGAAGATTTTCCATGCCTCACTGTGTACTCTTTCATTAATTCAACAATAAGGTTAGAGGTGAACTGTGCCCCTTGATTTGTTACTATTTCTCGAGGCACTCCAAACCTAGTGAAAATAAATTCATGTAGCTGTAACTCTAGTACTTTATGGTCCCTTGCATGCCTCATTTCTTTTGCTTCAACCCATTTTGTGGTGTAATTAGTGCATACTAAGATATAAGACTTACCATGTGAAGATGGCTTAATGGGGCCAACAAATTCGATGCCTCGCTTGTCAAACAATGTTACCACCACCTGAGGCTGCAGGGGAATTTCATCAGTCTTTGTGGGCTGTCCCATACATTGACATTGATCACAGTGCCAGGTATGCTTAGCTGCATCTTTGTGTAATGTAGGCCAATAATAACTGGTTGCCAATACCTTGTATGTTTTTCATTTTCTGGCAAAGTGGCCACCACATGGCTCATCATGACATGCCTGAAGGATGTCATAGGTCTCATCTTTGTAGACACATCTGCGGGTGACTTGATCAGGACCTATGTAGAGCATAGATCTAGATATCTATGAAAATTTAAAACTTTTCTCATCCAGGAGCCTTCATTCACGAGGTGAGAAATGGGGTGGTGCTCATCCTGTAGCAAGGTAGTTTGTGATGTCAGCATACCATGGATTGTATGTTGCAAGAGAGAATAGGTGCTTGTCTGGGAAGCTATCATCAATTGTTGCAGGATCATCAGGAACTTGTAATCTAGAGAGAGAATCAGAAACTATATTTTCTTTTCCTGGTTTGTCAATGATAGTTATATAAAACTCCTACAGGAGGAGTAACCACTGGCTAATCTACCAAAAATGGTCAGTTTATTCATCAAGTATTTGATTGCTGAGTGATCAATATAAACAAACACTTCATAACCGGTTATGTAATGCCTAAATTTATTTAATACATATATTATAGAAAGGAGTTCCTTCTTAGTAACAGTATAATTTAGTTCCACACCTTGCAAATTTTTACTGATGTAATAAATGGTGTGCTCAACTATTCCTTCTTTTTGACCCAGCTCTACCCCAATTGCATAGTCAGATGCATCTATGTGGATATGAAAGGGAAACTTCTAGTCTGGTCCTCTAAGAATAGGGGTCTTTGTCAACACATCCTTAAACTGTTGGAATGATGACTCACATTCTGTTGTCCATTCAAATTCTGCTTCTTTCTTAAATAGATTATATAATGGAGTGGCAAGTTGACTAAAGTTTTGGATAAATCTCCTGTAGTAACTGGCATGACAAAGAAAACTCTGGACATCCTTCTGCTTTGCTGGGGTTGGGAGTGTGACAATTACTGCAATCTTTCCAAGATCAACCTAGATACCAAAGGATGAGAGGTAGTGTCCTAAGACAACTCCCTCCTCCATCATCATGTAACACTTCTCACTATTAAGTGATAGATTGTAGTCCTGACATCTTTGAATAACTTTTTCCAAATTAGCATAAGCCTCTTTGAATGTAGTTCCATATGCTATAAAATCATCCATGTATATTTCAACACAGTTAGCAGCAATGTTAGAAAAATGCTTATCACTGCCCTCTGGAAAGTAGCAGGTGCATTACATAACCCAAATGGTAAGACAAAATAAGAAAATGTTCTCCATGGACAGGTGAACATTGTCTTATCCTAGTCTTCTAGTGATATCTAGATCTGGTTGTAGCCACTGAAACCATCCAAGAATGAAAAATACTTTTTGCCAGCAATGTTGTCAAGTACTTGGTCAATAAAGGGCAATGGAAAGTGATTTTTCTTGGTTGCCTTATTAAGCTCCCTATAGTCCACACAAACTTTCCATTTGCCACCTTTCTTGGGGAAAATTACAAGAGGGGAGACCCACTGACTGTCAGAAATGGGATATATGAAGTCAACTTGGAGAATTTTTTGCAATCCATCCTTTACTATATCTCTTAATGTAGGGTTTATTCTTCTTTCAGGTTTCCTAGGTTTGGACTCTAGACTAATATAAATCTTATGGGTACACAATTTTTGGTCAATCCCCTTCATGTCAGTATAGTCCCATGCAAAAGCTTGCTGATTCTTTTGCAAGAGATGCTCAAGGCTAGACATATGAGATTCAATGAGATCCTTATTGACATTCAATTCCCTACTTAAGGCAATCTGCACTCTTTTAACTTTTTCCAACATAAGAACTTTTGCAAAAGTAGGTGACTTTATTTCATGGGGTAACAAAGTATGGAGATAATCAGGTGTTGCAGGAAACTTGGATGAAGACTTCTGGGGCAATATGGTTTGTAGATAACAATTAGGGTCATGACATGAGGGTTCTTTAGAGCCATACTAGTTTGTATGAATTGCTACAAGTATGTCATCCTCCTCTTGTGAGACCATGAATGGATTTCTACCAATAACCATAAGCTGCTACACTGAATTGGCTTCAAGGGGGGTATCTCCTAGATTCGGCTACACAACTTGGTCAAGTTTAGCTTGAGGTTTGGCTGGAGAGTACATGGTTAATTTCTTAGTATTAATACCATCAGATATGGTCATTTTTCCTGAGAGGCATGCAATGTAAGCATCTGTTGTGGCTAACCAAGGCCTTCCCAGGATTAATGGATACCCTCCTAGTGTGGCTTTTGGAGACAAGATGATGAAATCTGAGGGGTATTCTAAGGAATCTAGCATGACAACAATATCCTCTACCATACCATCTATTTTGACAGTTGAATTATCAACTAACTGGAGAATAGTGGGTGTTTCCCTCAACCCAATGACACTAAGCCTTAATAATACATCCATAGTCATAACATTAATAGAGTCTCCTAGATCAACCAAGACATTCTATATTTGTATACCATTAATGTGAATGGTAACCACTGGAATTCTTGGATCAGAATATTTAGGCATCAAATTTTTACTAAGCATGAGATCAGAAAGTTTTTCAAGAACATGGATAGTATCAGGATCTTTCTTTTTCCTACCAGGGCGCTTGATACAAAATTCTTTAATTTCTTTATTATAGATTGGAATTTCCTTGAGGGCATCCAATAATGGTATTTGGACAGTCATTTGCTTCAGTTGGTCAATCAGGTCATTTGCAATAGTATTCTCTTTAGGGGATACTGAAGGTTGGGCCAATCTTTGCAGAAAAGGTGGTTTTTTCTCAACTAGAATAGGCGGTGCAATAGGGGGGACAACAATATTTTGATTGCTAGAAGCTTCCTCAGTATCAGAAACATCAGTTATTATGGGTGCTCTTTGTGCAGGCAATCTGGTCCCTGATCTTAGGTGGATATCATTCACTTGCAGTGAATAGGCTTGCTTCTTGTTGTTTGGATTTGGATTTGGTTGAGCAGGTAGTTGTGGTTTCTGAGGACTGTTATTGGCTACATGAGGCGGAGGCATAATATCTTGTTGCTGAGGTGGAAGAATAATAGCTTGTTGTTGATTAGGCTGATTGGGCCCCCACTGAGGTTGTTGTTGCAAGTTACCATGTGGTTTCCATTGGTTATTCTATTGCAGCTGCTGGTATGAATTATACTGCTATTGATATGGGTTAAACTATTGTTGGTTTGGGTTAAACTAAGGTTGAAAGTTCTGGTTATACCGTGCCTGCTAAAAATTTTGGTTATTCTATGGCTGTTGGTTTGACCAATGATTATTCCAATTCTATCCTTGAGGGATAGAATTGTGGGGGTTTTGACTCTGCCACTGATTGCTATTATCATTATTATAACCAAAATCATTTAGGGGGTCTTGAGGCATACCTTGTCTCTGAGCCCATGGTCACCTTTGAGCCATGTAAAATACCTCTCCATTCTCCTCATCTATTGCCTTGAACTTAGTGGGCATTGAAGTAGTGTCCACAGATACAACAGTTTTGCACTTACAGTTTCTTTTCTTCTTCCTGCAATGGGAGCATAATTCAGCCAGCATAGCATCCGTGTCCTTTTTCTTCCTTTGGGCTTGCATGGTATCCAACTGAGTAGCCACATCATTGATAATATCCTGCTTGAAGTCAGACAAGAGATTGGACAGTTCTATCTTAGACACTCCAGATCCATTTGTCTTTTGAGGAAAGTCCCTTAATCCTCTTCATTTTTTTACTATAGCCCTTGAGTAATTCATACATATGGTCTTAATCTCTGCCCATTTTTTCTAGGTGATTTCACTGCCAGCCATAAGGTCCAAGGCTTCTATGCTTCCTTCATTAACACCTTTGAGGAGCAGATGCTTCTGTGATTCCTCATTCAACTGGTGTTGAGCATTGCATTGCAAGTTATACATAAACCTTGAAACATAGTCTTCCAAGGTTTCATCCTCTTTCTGTGACATCTTAAAGATGTCATCTCCTTTTAAATCTCATCCTCTATAGTATTCTTTGTATTTTGCAAGAAACATGTTGCTCATGGCATTCCAATTTGGTACGACATTAGCTACGAGGCTCATAAACCACCTTATAGCGGCCTCTTTGAGAGTTGACAAAAACAACTTTAGCTTATGGGCATCAGTTGTGTAGTTGTAGCTCCTACAAAGGATATTGAACTCGAAGAGGAAGGTCTTGGGATCTTTAGTGATAAGTCCATAGAATTTTGGCAATGCAGCGGCTAGAATGTTCTTCGGGTTTTGGTTACCCTGTGGAGGAGGAATTGGGAAGGGGAAGGTATGCAGAGCCATTCTTGGAGGAGGGCCTAGTTGTTTTTGTGGTGGTGGCTGGTATACAACAAGAGCTAATGGGTTGTTGTGATACTCAGGCTCATCAAAAAGGATTTCTAGATGTAGCGATTCTTCGGAGGATGAGGGTGATGAAATTTCTCCTTGGGCGTCTGCAAATGGATTTTTCAAATAGGTCTTCTTCTTCACTATCTATGTGGGGTTCTTCAGGCTCGGGTTTAAAAAGATCAAATGGTTTGGCTTGGTATTGATGAGGAAGGAATCTTTCGCAAGGATCTCTTCTTCTATGCATAAAATGCTTGCTTAAAATTAAATCCTTGATTATTAAAACTGGAATCATGAACACCAAAGTGGTTTGAACTAACACCATCCTCAAAAGTGGAACCAAAAATGCTTGGTCAAATAATTGTCTCAAAAACACATAGCATTGGACTGCTATTTCTGGATTGGACACGCTAAATGGCTGCTAAGTAGATCATTTAGTCTCATTTAATTATCGACCTAGGATGTAAACTTGGAATGGTGCTCGCAAAGTATATGCTTCAAACTCCCTTGATTCTCATGGCTAAACCTATGGAATTGAAATACATTACACTTAAAGAATCTATGCTATCTCAATTAAATACAATTATGCTATGAAAATAGTAATCATGAGTAAGGGTTACTCTGCTTGCCTATGCTACAGGAACAGTGCACCAGTTTTGTTACTAGTGGTTGTAGGAACAACAAAGTTATATCTTCTTCTTAATGAGAAAAGAAATAAATTATAATCTAATAAAATGATTCACTCACCAAGTGGGCCCCCTTCGATGAGTGAATAGAAATGAAATTATGATAAGAGACTGAAACTCAAATTCTACACTCTATTCATTCATGGAGGAAAAATACTTTGAAAATAAACAGTGCTACAGTATCAAATTCTATTCCAGAAATTACATCAATTAACTCTCCTTCTTCTTCTTCTCCTGTGGAACTATATAATTCCACTTATTTAAGGAGGAACTACACTACAACCTAAATCTAGGATCACTCCATTAATGAGGACCACTAATGGATACATCATGCCCATAAAAGAAATCTCAAACAATAATAGTAGGTCTTCAAGTTCTTCCCAGAATGTAGCATGCAGTGGTTCTAGATCTGCGTGTGGTGCCTTCTCAAGAATTGAACTGACTTGTTCCTCCGTGAGAGTTCTGTGACATGCCCATCTTTAACCGCTTTACTTAATTCCTTGCTTATGTTGGTGCTTCTAAAGGTAACAGCTTTTGTTGACCCTTTCAACACCATGCTGGAATTCTTGAATGTGCCATAACTTGACTCCTACAAAATAGCTAGTATGCATAACTTCCGATGCATAAATATATTTTATCATTTAATACTAAGAAAGAAGTGTGAGATTTTATTAAATATTCTTGCACATCATTCAGCTACAGGAAGGAAACTACCCATAAATATAGCATAGGGAAAATGACTATCTATTCAACATGCAATCACTTATATCCTAAAAATTCTATCCATTAGCTTTAAGAAAAATACATTATGTTTTTACCATCCATTTTACCTACTTATGTCCTTTCATATAAAAATATATAAAAAACCATAAGTTTAAAGTCTTCTATTTTGAAAACAAAATGTTGAAAAGGGAAAGTAAACACATGGAAAAGATGGCCTTTTGGGAGGCTCATAGTCCATTTTGAACTCCCTAGCATTATTGTTGAGCACCACTAAAGAAGGGTCAATGAGCTCATCTAGCTTGATTTGGCCTCCCTCCTTCTCGATTACTTTAGGGTTTATGATTTCTCTAGTAATCCCCATCTTTGCTATTTTTTCATTGAAATCTTGCCACCCAATAATCTTCCCCTGTTCAGCCATGTAGCAACATAATTCATTATCTTTCTTGTCATCCTTCTCCGTATTGCAGTTGAGAGAGTGGGAGGGGAGTGGGGAGTCTAGTTAGAATCCCTATTCCTACCCTTGTTAGTTTTACCCATGGTAGACTTATTCCTCTGTATGCGTTTTCCACTTGTAATGCCTTCCTCTTCCTCCGTATCCATATCATCTTCAATGTACTCCTTAGAAGAGATAATCATGGTGCTCTATTTTTTGGGGGTAACTAATTTCTCTTTTTTGGTGTTTTTCAAACTCACTCTATAGTTTTTAGAGGATGAGCCCAAGGTTTTCTTTTTCATTTCATACTCCTCTTCATCGTCAGAATGCAGATCCTCACTGTCTTCCATCTCTGAGAGGATGTAATCCGAGCTAGAGATCTCCACCTCATCATTTTTAACCACCTCCTTTCCTAGGGTTTGTACCTTAAAGTATTCATAGATTAATAATAGAAGGCCTTAATGTAGAGAAGGATTAGCTATGGCCTTCTCTCTATACCCATTTATATTATCATTAATTGAAGCATACAAAGAAAAGGGAATAGACACCTTTATATCATGGCGAAAATGGTTCAAAAGGACAAAGTGATAGGTGCAGATTCTATCAAACCTGGTGTCTAGAGTTATGTAGTTGATGATGGCTTGCAACATGAACCGCCATAGTCTCTTCAGCCCTTCCGGAAGGTAGTGGGTGCCGACCTTGGTAAGTCCTCTCTTTTCCTCATGATTTGTGACAAAGTCACTTATAGTTGAGTCTGAGATTTTCATATCTCTATACAATTTCTTTCACACAATAGGAATCCCTGTGACCACCGAGATAACCTCATCAGTCACCGTAAACATTTTTCCATTCATCTCTATTCTTCCCTCATCCCAGTTCTTGATGAACATATTCGTCACAGTCAGCTTCCCACCGTGGAGCATCTAATTGAAGGTAGAAATGTCATCGCTTTGAAGATACTTCCATCTTTTCGTGTGCCATTTCCATTTTTCCAAGTCTTTAGCAGGTTCCCTCCCATGGCTTTCCCCACCCATCACAAGAAACGCAGGATAGAGAGCACCATAGAGGCTCAAACCAGAAATCTCCAAAGTATTCTTGATGGTTCTATTATTTTGGTTTGGGAAGCAAGTTTTGAGGAAGTGTTTGAGAACTCTGTAAGTGTGCAGGCGTGAAATGATATGATTGCCAATCTAGCCTATCTTGTACTTTCCCATAATGTAAAATCCATTTGCAATCAAAGTGCTAACAATCATAATTGGTATTTATGAAGCCCTCATTTCCATGGATTCGGTCATATACAACTAAATCTGACGCTTCATGTGGGAGGTCACCACTGTGTCTGCTTTTCATATTTGACTTCCCAGTTGGTGAACCAATCAACAGCTCAGTTTCCTTCTTTGAACATGTGGGATAAATGGACCTTATCAAAGGTCTTCAATAGTGATCGAGTTTCCTCAATCAAGTTGGCAATGGTCCACAATGGTTAGTGTTTTAAATTGAGACAATTGATAATATTATGGGAATCCCCTTCTAACCATAAATTACTTATTCCCAAGTCATGAGCCAATTTGGTCATATGAAGAGCGACACTTTCTTCTGCAAAATGGTTGGTTTGTGTGCCTAGTGGATAACTAACAGTAGCAATTCCTTGGCCATAGGTATTGCAGATAATGCCACCACTTCCTGCCTTCCTAGGATTTCTCTTGGCTGCGCCATCGATGTTGGCTTTAGCCCAACCATTCAGAGCATGAAGCCAGGTATAGAGCTACCTTTTATAATTGGTAGTAGAGGGATTAGCAGCATCATCAACACCTGCAAAAGGGTTAGGATTCCTACAAATAACAATGTTTTCCAAGAGAGCATGATGAATTTTTTTAAAAAGAATTTTGAGAGTAACACTACATTCCCTGAAGATGTGGTTGTTTCGTTCCTTCCAAATGCCCCAACAGAGGTGAGGAAGAACCCATGACCATAATTTTTGAAAATCAATATTTTTGAAGGGCAGGGTCCCTTGGGAAAAGAGATCCATAATGGTGGACGAGAAACACCACTGCAGCCCAAAAAGAGATAAGAAGAAATGCCATACCTCCTGCACATAAGAGAAGTGAATAAAGATGTGGTCCACATTCTCAGCTTTTATTTGGCATAAAACACACCTGTTGGGGATGGGAATGCCCTAGTTGTTGAGGTTATCAATAGTAAGGATGCAGTTTTGGAGAAAAAGCCAGAAAAAAATGATTTTAGGGATAAGGCCTTGGAAGCCAGGCCTGCCCTCAAGGAGGGGAAACCTCCAAATGCATTTGAATAGAGTAGGCTAAAGCAATAGTGAAGGAACCACTTGGGGAAGCTTCCCAAATCAAAGCATCCTGATTCTGAGAGAGGGAGGTGGCATTAAGAGCAGTGAGTAATAGAGACATCTCTTGGGAGATAGAGGATAGATCCACCCAAGAGTTACCCAATCTATAGTCATGCACTTTGTCCCCAAAATGAAAGATACAATCCTCCTTCCAAGAGTTGAAGCAATCCATATCTTCCAGGGGCCCTAACAAAATCCAATTATCATGCCAAAAGATGATATTGTGCCCATTTTTATTTTTCCACTTCTCTTTTTACTTAGATAGGTATTTGGCGTGAATGATGGAATTCCAAATGAAGGAGCCTTTTGGGGTATGATCATTTTCAAGAAAAGAAAGCAAAGAAGCATTGGAGATATATTTGTCCTCAATGAAGTCTCGCCATTCCCCTTTACCATGGAATATCCTCCAAATATGCTTAGCAAGAGGCGCCTTGTTGAAAGGCCTAATCCTCCAAATCCCTAACCCCCCTGCATTTTTGGTTAGACAAATTTTGTCTCATGAAATCAAAGGAAGACATTGATGATCCTCAGCCCCAGACCATAGAAATATCCTTTCAATTTTTGCCAACACATCAACAACTTTAGCCAAAATAGAAAAGAGGCTAAGAGCATAAGTAGGAAGGTTATGAAGGGTGGAATTGACCAGCTGAATCTTTCCCACTTGACTAAGGAGAATTCCCTTCCAGTCAGCCAATTTTCTATTAAATCTATCTATGAGCTTGTTCCAGAAAGAATCTGGTAGTTTAGGCCCAAGTAGGTGGAAGGGAGTGAACCAATACTGCAACCTAATATCTCCTCCATTCTTCTTTGTTTGACCTCTGGCATGTTGATGAAAAAAAGGGAACTCCTTCACCAGTTGATAGATTGGACCCTAGCCCTCGTATAGGAGTCAAGTAATTGTTTTATAGTTCTAGCCTCAGAAACTGAAGCTTCACCACCTAGGATGGTGTCATCAATGAACTGTTGATGAGAGAAGGTGGTCAAATTGGAGGAAGGCCTGATGCCTTTCATCCTCCCTGAAATCCTATGTGCAGAAACTTACCGGCTGAGGAATTTAGCGAAGATAATAAAAAGTATAGGAGAGAGGGGATCCCCTTGTCTCAGACCCTGAGAAGCTTTGAAGAAAGCTGAAGGAGATTCATTAACCAGGACAAAGAAAGATGGTTAGTAGATGAGCTAAAGGATGATTCGGCAGAATGTGTTATCAAAACCAAAAGAACTCAAAACCTCCAACAAAAAATACCAATCCACCTGGTCATAGGCTTTAGACAAATCAAGCTTGAGAAGAAAGCCTTCTCTTTTACCTACTTCTAAAGAGTGAATCATTTCATGAACCTCCATAACCGAATATAGGATTTGACGTCTAGGAACAAAGCCAGACTATTGCTGAGAAATAATGAGGGAGAGCACTTGAAGGATTCTAATAGTCAAAACTTTGGAGATAATCTTGTAGGAATATTTACATAAGCTCATGGGCCAAAGAAGATCCATAGCATCCACCCCAGTGACTTTCAAAATTAGGACCATAAAAGTAGCATTAAGTTCCTTTAGGAGATTTTTGGACCCAAAGAATTCCTGCACATCTTTGATCACATCCAATTTAACAATATCCCAATACTTGTTGAAGAAGAACATAGGGAAGTCGTCAGGGCCTAGGGGTCTCCCGGGAGAGAATCCAGAGCTATCTTAACATGGCCACTCTTGGGGATTACGCTCAGAGCTTTATTTTGGAAATCAAAAATGACAGAAGGGATAAAGTTCAAGAGAGTCTCCTGGTATAGGTCCTGGAGGTTAGGATCTTTGGATAGGAGGGATGTAAAGAAATCCATAGTAGCTAAAGAAATATCATTATCCTCCTTCAAGATCTGGTTATCCCTTCTGATGCTATTGATTCTGTTATCTGACCTATGTTTCATTGTGCACAAGTGAAAGAAGGGAGTATTTTGGTCTCCTTCCCTCAGCCATATGGATCTAGATCTCTGCCTCCAATACATTTACTCCTTCCCAATCACATTATGATACTCTGAGAGCAGGAGTTTTTCTAGATTCATCTTGATCTCATCGTAGCCATCCTTTTGAATTACCTCTTGGATTTCACCCAATTCAGAAATGGCCTTGTCTTTGGATGCAAATATGTCTCCAGAGTCCTTGTTCTATATCTTAATGTTTAACTTAACATTTCTAAGTTTTTTGGCTACTCTAAACATAGTCAATCCTTTCACCTCAACGTCCCACCATTCTTTAATCTTGTTGTTTATATTGGGATGAGTGGACGACATCACCTCAAATGTGAAGGGGAAATTCCTTTTCTTAATAAAACAGTCCAAGATAAGAGACAAGGGGGAGCGATTGGAACCAATACACACCAGAGTAGAGAGAGTGTAGTTGAAGGAGTTCAGCCAATCAGTTGTGATCAACGCTCAGTCAAGTTTAAATTGAATGAATTCAGCCCCCATTTTCCTATTACTCCAGGTGAAATTTGTCCCTTGAAGATCAACATCTAAGAGGCCTTGATCATTGATAAAATCCATGAGATCCTTCCTGCTTTCCAGATCAGGGGAGATCCGACCCAATTTTCCCCTTCTTTTAAAGGAGTATTGAAATCTCCCATAATAATGCATTTAGACAGATTAAACATGGACACAATATTTCTAAGTTTATCCCAAAACACCCTATGCCCTTTTTTAGAGTTAGGAGCATAGATATTCATAATGAACAAACTATCCTTATTCTTAATATTCGTTAGATTAAGAAACAACACATTACCTTCTTCATAGAGAATATCCACCTTCAGTATTGAGGAGTTCCACAAAGTCAGCAGACCACTAGAAGCACCTTCTGAGCTAGTTGCCACCCTATCCATTGTCTTACAGAACTTAATACAATCCAGTTTGTCCTTTTTCATCTTGGTTTCCTGTATAAGAATGACTTCGGGTCTGTGATCCCTAATCATATTTCTAATAATATCCTGCTTATGTGGCCCATTAAGAGCACAAACATTCTAGGATATTAACTTCATTAGTAACTAGAGGTACATGCTACTTGGATGGTCTTTTGGGTTCCATTCGCAATGTTCTTACATGCTTATTCTTGTCGGATCTAGCTAGATTTTTTCTACCCTAGGATTTTGGTTTTGGCCCTAGATCTGCTTTATTCTTACTCCTCGTAGCTACACAAGAGACCAAGGAAGGGTCTCTACTGCCCTTTTTATTTTTGAATTTGGTCCAATATCCCTCCTTCCCTTCCTTGTGCTTGGAAAATAGTTCTTCCATTATAGTAAAGTGCCAAGGAGTAGCCGATTTTAACAGATCTTTCATTTTATGGACCTGCTCCTGGCATTTCAACTCAGGAGAGGATGATACAAGATTCCTAATGGGAATCACGAGAGTGTTCTCATTTTTCTGCATGTTATTCATTGGTAGGAAAACCCCAATCTCCCAGGATGGTTTAGGTGAACATGGAGCAATCGACGAGAGGGACTGTGGAGATCCTAATGCACAATCCAGATCCTTCATGGTGGGAAAGAAGAGGCCTTCCAAAACCGATTCTGTCTCCACATACGGAAAAAGATCTAGGCCTGGTGAGTCACCGACCGAGCCCAAATGGGGTTCCCTAATGGCCTCAGTGGAGGGGGCACCAGAGCCACCATGTGAGTACTCGGGGAACTTGTTCTCCTTTTTGCTCCAAACTATAGAGGTCTAAAGCCCCGAGTTAGATATTTCAGGAACATTCTCCTTGGTTGCGCCCTTGACTTCTAGGCTTTCTTGGATTTATCCTTAGCTAGAGTGGCACCTTTCTTGGCCATATGCCCTACCTTCTTGCAATGGAAGCATGCAAAAAGGCACACTCTCATATTCCATTTTCTCCAATCATTTTCCAAGCTATGAATGTATCTTGATGACTTCTAGCATATCTTTCCCCTCTTTGACCCCTATATAGATAAAAGCATAGGTGAGATGTCATTGATCCACCGTAACTAGGTCTATCAAAAGAAGCTCTCCAAAATATCTCACTATACCAGCAACAACATCTTCAAACCAATATTCCATAGGTAAATCTAGAAGTCTAACCCAGACTGGGGCTTTGGTATAAAATGAAGCATTAAGATCTAGATTCGAAGACCATGTATACAAGGCTAGAGAAGATTTCCCAATAGCCCATGCCCTAGCACACAGGATCATGGCTAAGTCTTCTTGGCAAGAAAATTGAAAGGATAGAAAACCCTTTTGCATGGCTTTGATTTCCACTGGCCTTTTAGGTTCCACTTGTTTTTATCAAAGGACCTAACAATATCACTATTAGGCCTAGAGCCAGCAAATTTACCCACCAGAGTAAGAGACATTGAATTCATGTTGTGGTCAATCAGTTCATTCGGTAGAGAGATAGAAAACATTCCATTTTCCTTCTTAGATAGGTCTTTTATAACTGAGAAAATGGACTTTCCTTTTGGTTTGATCCTGAATAAAGTTGATGAAGGATGATGCCAAGCAGAATCTTCCTTGACACAATATTGGGTCTCGAATTGAACTGGAGTCCCCTTTGAACCCACCTCCTTTTTACCTAGATCCTTCCATCTATTGAGTGGGAGCCCAACCTATTAGTTGTCTTCCTCTTTCTCATCTTCCAAGGTGCCACCATCGCCATCTCCTGTAACCTGCTCAGATACCTGTGATCTATGTTTCCTTCCCATGTTCAAAATCAAAATTCCTCCTGCTCCTTCTGCTCCTGCTCCCTCCATTTTCCCACTCGTTGAAACTGAAAAACATGACAAACTTAATAAGACATCCATGAATTCATTAATAATAAAACATTATGAATTAACTTAATAAATTATTGCAATCAAAGATAACATATAATCATAGAATAAAAATATCTCAAGTCAAATAATCATCTATCCACTTCTAAATTATTGTATTATAAATAATCATCGATGTACATGTTTACATACTAAATTATAATCATCTCCTCAAGGAGATTACAATATTACATCAATACATCAACATGAAGATACAATCATGATACAATGAACAATAATAATTAATTAGCTGTATGGAACATGAAACTGCAGAGATGAGGCATAACCATCCAAGAATCTCTCGAACACTTTGAAAAAATCAATGGGAAAAATATTTTCCACCCAACCACATGGAACTCTCAGGCCCAATCCATCTAAAGTAGGAAATAGACACAAGGTCCAACACCAAATAAACAACACAAAATAGGAACAATGAAAGAGGATAGTAAACTTGGTATAAGGGATACATGAGGAATACAACAACGAAAGCCATAAGAGACACTAGCAAGAATACCACAATATACAAAAAGGTAAAATTGCAAGTACTAGAGGTGAACAACAAGAAAAACTAAAGGGAATCCTAAGACACATGTAGGAGAGTGTCATCACATAAGTCCCCACTATCTTTGGTTACCCTGATAGTCTCTTACTAGACCTAGCCCCCCAAATGAGAACTCATGTGCAACTAACAACCTTTCCTAAGGACACAAAAGCCAATTTTCTAGTTCAATGCCCCACGTGTGGCCCAGCTTTCTCCACCTTATCCTTAGGTTTTACAAGAATTCAAGGCCATGGGTGAGATATCTCATTTATCTTATTTAATGTGTATCTTAGTCCAATTCATTTTAATTATGTTTTCACTTGATTATAACTCCACAATGGGTTACCCTACACTGAGCACTTAGGGATCTGACCCCCATTGTGAGCCACTCTCCTAGCCATGTTCCTATAAAATCCTTCCCTGTGCTCCAAATTGAAACCAAAAGGCACAACCAAATAAAAAAGCGCCAAATAAATCTCAAAGTTTCAACCAATCTAAAGTAACTACAAAGGAAAGGTTTGGATCATAATGAATAAAATCTCAAAATCAATAATAGGATTCAGATTTTTTCAACATCTTTATGGACATCAATATGTCGCTATGTCCACAACATGATGAAACCATATAGGATGTTAGAAAATCTAATCTTTACTTGTATTTTAAATAGGAGATTCCTATGGAATCCCTACATTTATTTTGTCCCTAGTAGGAGGACAACTCATTTTATGTAATTCCTTAATAAGGAAAGTAGTTTATTCCTCCTTAAGAGGACTTTAACAAATGTCACACACACTTATGAATGGTGGCATTCATAGACTTGGGAGTTACATTCCAACTCCTCTCTCTCATCTCTATTTAAGAGATGCTCCTCTCTCATTTCTTGTAGTGCAAGGATGAAGAATGATCCATGAAGAAGTTATTGTGATGTGCATCTTGCACTCTTTCTCTCTCTTTCTCTCTCTTTTCTCTTTAGGCTATGGCCTCATTCATAATATCACAAAGGGTTTTTTCTTTTCTTTTCCCCTTATAAAGCATCTTGTCTCCCTTGTCTTTGGCTCGTTTGATGAATGCTCTTGGATCTGGTTTTCATGGTAACATTTCTCCATTTTCTAACTCTCTTGGATTGTTTATGTTCCTTTTCTCTTCCATTCTTATTTCTTACATGGTATCAGAGCAGGTTACTATTCCTTGTTTTAAGCAGAAAGGTGTCAGAGGTTACCATTCATGGAGCACTCCTTGTTTGGAGATTCTTTATCTAATATGTGTTTTTGTAGATCTTATATTTATTAGAGTTTGAAAATAAGATTGAATGCCATTACATCATTTCATCCATGTTTTGTTAACATTTGTGATTGTAGGATTTCTATGAGGTTTTTTTTAAAGTTTTTTTTCTAACCCTCTTTTGATGGCTTTCCACTAGAGAGTAGAGTTTGAACTTTTTTTTGGTTTGGCCGGTTTCAGCCAAACCCATTGCAATCTATTTTTTATTTTCACCTATGTCGAGCAGACTGCTAGGTGTAACATATTTCTCTCATTTGTGAAGGTTTCATCTAATTGATCTTTATATATCTTGTCTTTTGCATTTTTTGGTTCTTATAGAATATACATTATAATATCTCATATTTATGTATTGTGCATGCAAACACCTCCTT
>MU225669.1:105132-151590 GCA_018584345.1 Thuja plicata
TGATGCACCGAATTTGGCATGAAAACATAACACACAGAGGATAAAGCCCTGGGTCAACTAACTTTGAATTGGAGGTAAAACACAAATCTCCTGTATAGGCATGCATAAATATTTCATAACAAGGTCACGATGAAACTAGTTAAGGGGAAAGACTTCACAGTTAACAGCTCAAACTAAGACATGAGCTACAACCTGCAAGCAAATATACTCTTCTGCAAGAAGATGCTACAAAGGGACAGAATTAAGAGGAAATAAAATCTTTCACAGTTAACCCATCAACCATCTAAAACGCATACAACAAGCCGAAAAGAGGCAAGGCTGACACAATTCAATAAATTGGTAAGAACTTCAAGCTCTGCATATTATCTCTCAAAATGAGTTACAAATTCTCTTTGCCTTTGTCAGGAACTTAGAACAAGTTACAAAACAAGAAAGCCAAAGGGAAAAGAACTCCTGATAATGAGTCTTAAACTCATATTTATACAATTTCAAAGCCAACTGCATTTTGTGAGCAATAACTTCTTGATCAGATCTTTTAGCTTGTCCAGCCACCGCTTAGCTCTGAAAGTCATCCCTTCAAAATATCAACATAAATGCTCCTCTACAGAAGTGATCTTATCCTCTAGAAGAGTCACAAAGTCTTTTAAATGCAATAACTGTTCTGCACCCACCAAAATACACCCTCTGACCTTTTCAAAAATCTGATCTTCCCACCTTTAAAATATCTAATTTAGATCATCTGAGAACAATCTGATCTCTCTGTTCACCGATATTGAGACAAATCTAATCAGAGATCAGCAGACTATTTTGTGCATAATTTCCTTCAATTTTAGAATCCTGATGAACCTCTGAAACTACTGCAAGCTGAGAAAAACATCTCTGATCTGCATATTCTGTCCTTAATCTCATGTGCGAGTGAGCGATGACATCTATCTTTTTACTCGGTCGCAAGCTCGCGAGCCGATCTCTGAAATTACCTGGGTCTCGGCGACTGAGTGCCAATGCACTTTACCCTTTAGTTATTCCTTTATCGCACAGTCGCTGTCTATTTTAAAATGACTTTTGAATTCTGACCGACTGAGTGACATCTCCTCTCTTTATGCCAATCGCACACCTGCGAGTTCTTTTTCTTTCATCTGCAATGACTGGTGATAGAGCGATGATGTCCTCTTTTAACTCATCGCAAGATTGTGAGCCCCTTGTGATTCATTCAATTTGATCAGTGACTACGCGATGACATTATCCTTCAGCTTGTCACCTAGTCACGAGCTGCATTCGGTTCACCTTTATCCATTGGTGACTGAGCGACAGTGTTGAACAATCACTTAGTCACTTAGTCGCGAGCCATTATTCTCTACTTAGATTTCATGCGTGAGTGCGCGACCATACACTTCTTCTTTCCAGTCACTCACCCGCGAGTTGCCTTCTCTTTCACCTCATTGCTCGGCGACTGCACGATGACCATTCCTCCTTGCTCGTCGCGGGCTCACAGACTTGAAAGCTGACCATGCAACATACATCATGACTGCGCGATCACCATTGAAACACCAAACCCACTCAGTCGCGGACAGACCGCGGATAGACCAAAACTGACTGTGACTGCGCGATGAGCATTATTATAGCTCGTCGCGCACTCGCGCAACTTAAAGTCTTTGATATAAATAGATCGCAAATGCGCGATTAGGCAAAATCATGATTTGAAAAGGGGTTAGACCTTTTATTGCGTGGCAAACACAGAATTTGAAATCAGAAACCCCGGGAAAGAGCAGAAAGCAAGAAAATTAGAGAATGAGGGTGAATGACAGGGCAAAACAAGCCAAATTGCATAAAAATGGAAAATTTGGGCAACACTAACAACTCACAGGCTTGTGATATATCTTTAAGCGATTCTCATTGACAAGGAGTTTGAATCTGACAGGATCAATTGTAGAGCTGACCGACACCATTATCAAATACTGAAACTATTTCATAGGGTCCCAACCAACGGGTTTAAATTTTTCTAGGAGTATGCTGATACTGTGATTCATAGAGCAATGCCTAATCACCAATGCAAAACTTTTTATCTTTTATGAAGCGATCCTGCCACTTCTTTCGCTACTTTTGTATCAGTTCTATTTTATGAAGTGCAGATTTCCTGTATTCATCCAATCCATTGAGTTGTAGGAGCATGTCCTCTTGTGCTTTTCTCAGGTTAATATCTAATTCCAATACTGTCTTGATAGTCTTATGGTGAAACTTGATAGGCATGGATGCATATTTTCCGTAGACCAACTCAAAAGGAGTGAATCCAGTAGTGGTTTTCCAAGTTGTGCGGTAAGCCCAAATGGCTTCAGGAAGTTGAGTAGCCCAATCCTTTTTGTGATTGGTGACTATTTTTGTTAGAATGGCCTCTATCTCCCTATTTGTAATCTCAGCCTGCCCATTGGTGTGAGGATGGTATGGTGAAGATTTTCCATGCCTCACTGTGTACTCTTTCATTAATTCAACAATAAGGTTAGAGGTGAACTGTGCCCCTTGATTTGTTACTATTTCTCGAGGCACTCCAAACCTAGTGAAAATAAATTCATGTAGCTGTAACTCTAGTACTTTATGGTCCCTTGCATGCCTCATTTCTTTTGCTTCAACCCATTTTGTGGTGTAATTAGTGCATACTAAGATATAAGACTTACCATGTGAAGATGGCTTAATGGGGCCAACAAATTCGATGCCTCGCTTGTCAAACAATGTTACCACCACCTGAGGCTGCAGGGGAATTTCATCAGTCTTTGTGGGCTGTCCCATACATTGACATTGATCACAGTGCCAGGTATGCTTAGCTGCATCTTTGTGTAATGTAGGCCAATAATAACTGGTTGCCAATACCTTGTATGTTTTTCATTTTCTGGCAAAGTGGCCACCACATGGCTCATCATGACATGCCTGAAGGATGTCATAGGTCTCATCTTTGTAGACACATCTGCGGGTGACTTGATCAGGACCTATGTAGAGCATAGATCTAGATATCTATGAAAATTTAAAACTTTTCTCATCCAGGAGCCTTCATTCACGAGGTGAGAAATGGGGTGGTGCTCATCCTGTAGCAAGGTAGTTTGTGATGTCAGCATACCATGGATTGTATGTTGCAAGAGAGAATAGGTGCTTGTCTGGGAAGCTATCATCAATTGTTGCAGGATCATCAGGAACTTGTAATCTAGAGAGAGAATCAGAAACTATATTTTCTTTTCCTGGTTTGTCAATGATAGTTATATAAAACTCCTACAGGAGGAGTAACCACTGGCTAATCTACCAAAAATGGTCAGTTTATTCATCAAGTATTTGATTGCTGAGTGATCAATATAAACAAACACTTCATAACCGGTTATGTAATGCCTAAATTTATTTAATACATATATTATAGAAAGGAGTTCCTTCTTAGTAACAGTATAATTTAGTTCCACACCTTGCAAATTTTTACTGATGTAATAAATGGTGTGCTCAACTATTCCTTCTTTTTGACCCAGCTCTACCCCAATTGCATAGTCAGATGCATCTATGTGGATATGAAAGGGAAACTTCTAGTCTGGTCCTCTAAGAATAGGGGTCTTTGTCAACACATCCTTAAACTGTTGGAATGATGACTCACATTCTGTTGTCCATTCAAATTCTGCTTCTTTCTTAAATAGATTATATAATGGAGTGGCAAGTTGACTAAAGTTTTGGATAAATCTCCTGTAGTAACTGGCATGACAAAGAAAACTCTGGACATCCTTCTGCTTTGCTGGGGTTGGGAGTGTGACAATTACTGCAATCTTTCCAAGATCAACCTAGATACCAAAGGATGAGAGGTAGTGTCCTAAGACAACTCCCTCCTCCATCATCATGTAACACTTCTCACTATTAAGTGATAGATTGTAGTCCTGACATCTTTGAATAACTTTTTCCAAATTAGCATAAGCCTCTTTGAATGTAGTTCCATATGCTATAAAATCATCCATGTATATTTCAACACAGTTAGCAGCAATGTTAGAAAAATGCTTATCACTGCCCTCTGGAAAGTAGCAGGTGCATTACATAACCCAAATGGTAAGACAAAATAAGAAAATGTTCTCCATGGACAGGTGAACATTGTCTTATCCTAGTCTTCTAGTGATATCTAGATCTGGTTGTAGCCACTGAAACCATCCAAGAATGAAAAATACTTTTTGCCAGCAATGTTGTCAAGTACTTGGTCAATAAAGGGCAATGGAAAGTGATTTTTCTTGGTTGCCTTATTAAGCTCCCTATAGTCCACACAAACTTTCCATTTGCCACCTTTCTTGGGGAAAATTACAAGAGGGGAGACCCACTGACTGTCAGAAATGGGATATATGAAGTCAACTTGGAGAATTTTTTGCAATCCATCCTTTACTATATCTCTTAATGTAGGGTTTATTCTTCTTTCAGGTTTCCTAGGTTTGGACTCTAGACTAATATAAATCTTATGGGTACACAATTTTTGGTCAATCCCCTTCATGTCAGTATAGTCCCATGCAAAAGCTTGCTGATTCTTTTGCAAGAGATGCTCAAGGCTAGACATATGAGATTCAATGAGATCCTTATTGACATTCAATTCCCTACTTAAGGCAATCTGCACTCTTTTAACTTTTTCCAACATAAGAACTTTTGCAAAAGTAGGTGACTTTATTTCATGGGGTAACAAAGTATGGAGATAATCAGGTGTTGCAGGAAACTTGGATGAAGACTTCTGGGGCAATATGGTTTGTAGATAACAATTAGGGTCATGACATGAGGGTTCTTTAGAGCCATACTAGTTTGTATGAATTGCTACAAGTATGTCATCCTCCTCTTGTGAGACCATGAATGGATTTCTACCAATAACCATAAGCTGCTACACTGAATTGGCTTCAAGGGGGGTATCTCCTAGATTCGGCTACACAACTTGGTCAAGTTTAGCTTGAGGTTTGGCTGGAGAGTACATGGTTAATTTCTTAGTATTAATACCATCAGATATGGTCATTTTTCCTGAGAGGCATGCAATGTAAGCATCTGTTGTGGCTAACCAAGGCCTTCCCAGGATTAATGGATACCCTCCTAGTGTGGCTTTTGGAGACAAGATGATGAAATCTGAGGGGTATTCTAAGGAATCTAGCATGACAACAATATCCTCTACCATACCATCTATTTTGACAGTTGAATTATCAACTAACTGGAGAATAGTGGGTGTTTCCCTCAACCCAATGACACTAAGCCTTAATAATACATCCATAGTCATAACATTAATAGAGTCTCCTAGATCAACCAAGACATTCTATATTTGTATACCATTAATGTGAATGGTAACCACTGGAATTCTTGGATCAGAATATTTAGGCATCAAATTTTTACTAAGCATGAGATCAGAAAGTTTTTCAAGAACATGGATAGTATCAGGATCTTTCTTTTTCCTACCAGGGCGCTTGATACAAAATTCTTTAATTTCTTTATTATAGATTGGAATTTCCTTGAGGGCATCCAATAATGGTATTTGGACAGTCATTTGCTTCAGTTGGTCAATCAGGTCATTTGCAATAGTATTCTCTTTAGGGGATACTGAAGGTTGGGCCAATCTTTGCAGAAAAGGTGGTTTTTTCTCAACTAGAATAGGCGGTGCAATAGGGGGGACAACAATATTTTGATTGCTAGAAGCTTCCTCAGTATCAGAAACATCAGTTATTATGGGTGCTCTTTGTGCAGGCAATCTGGTCCCTGATCTTAGGTGGATATCATTCACTTGCAGTGAATAGGCTTGCTTCTTGTTGTTTGGATTTGGATTTGGTTGAGCAGGTAGTTGTGGTTTCTGAGGACTGTTATTGGCTACATGAGGCGGAGGCATAATATCTTGTTGCTGAGGTGGAAGAATAATAGCTTGTTGTTGATTAGGCTGATTGGGCCCCCACTGAGGTTGTTGTTGCAAGTTACCATGTGGTTTCCATTGGTTATTCTATTGCAGCTGCTGGTATGAATTATACTGCTATTGATATGGGTTAAACTATTGTTGGTTTGGGTTAAACTAAGGTTGAAAGTTCTGGTTATACCGTGCCTGCTAAAAATTTTGGTTATTCTATGGCTGTTGGTTTGACCAATGATTATTCCAATTCTATCCTTGAGGGATAGAATTGTGGGGGTTTTGACTCTGCCACTGATTGCTATTATCATTATTATAACCAAAATCATTTAGGGGGTCTTGAGGCATACCTTGTCTCTGAGCCCATGGTCACCTTTGAGCCATGTAAAATACCTCTCCATTCTCCTCATCTATTGCCTTGAACTTAGTGGGCATTGAAGTAGTGTCCACAGATACAACAGTTTTGCACTTACAGTTTCTTTTCTTCTTCCTGCAATGGGAGCATAATTCAGCCAGCATAGCATCCGTGTCCTTTTTCTTCCTTTGGGCTTGCATGGTATCCAACTGAGTAGCCACATCATTGATAATATCCTGCTTGAAGTCAGACAAGAGATTGGACAGTTCTATCTTAGACACTCCAGATCCATTTGTCTTTTGAGGAAAGTCCCTTAATCCTCTTCATTTTTTTACTATAGCCCTTGAGTAATTCATACATATGGTCTTAATCTCTGCCCATTTTTTCTAGGTGATTTCACTGCCAGCCATAAGGTCCAAGGCTTCTATGCTTCCTTCATTAACACCTTTGAGGAGCAGATGCTTCTGTGATTCCTCATTCAACTGGTGTTGAGCATTGCATTGCAAGTTATACATAAACCTTGAAACATAGTCTTCCAAGGTTTCATCCTCTTTCTGTGACATCTTAAAGATGTCATCTCCTTTTAAATCTCATCCTCTATAGTATTCTTTGTATTTTGCAAGAAACATGTTGCTCATGGCATTCCAATTTGGTACGACATTAGCTACGAGGCTCATAAACCACCTTATAGCGGCCTCTTTGAGAGTTGACAAAAACAACTTTAGCTTATGGGCATCAGTTGTGTAGTTGTAGCTCCTACAAAGGATATTGAACTCGAAGAGGAAGGTCTTGGGATCTTTAGTGATAAGTCCATAGAATTTTGGCAATGCAGCGGCTAGAATGTTCTTCGGGTTTTGGTTACCCTGTGGAGGAGGAATTGGGAAGGGGAAGGTATGCAGAGCCATTCTTGGAGGAGGGCCTAGTTGTTTTTGTGGTGGTGGCTGGTATACAACAAGAGCTAATGGGTTGTTGTGATACTCAGGCTCATCAAAAAGGATTTCTAGATGTAGCGATTCTTCGGAGGATGAGGGTGATGAAATTTCTCCTTGGGCGTCTGCAAATGGATTTTTCAAATAGGTCTTCTTCTTCACTATCTATGTGGGGTTCTTCAGGCTCGGGTTTAAAAAGATCAAATGGTTTGGCTTGGTATTGATGAGGAAGGAATCTTTCGCAAGGATCTCTTCTTCTATGCATAAAATGCTTGCTTAAAATTAAATCCTTGATTATTAAAACTGGAATCATGAACACCAAAGTGGTTTGAACTAACACCATCCTCAAAAGTGGAACCAAAAATGCTTGGTCAAATAATTGTCTCAAAAACACATAGCATTGGACTGCTATTTCTGGATTGGACACGCTAAATGGCTGCTAAGTAGATCATTTAGTCTCATTTAATTATCGACCTAGGATGTAAACTTGGAATGGTGCTCGCAAAGTATATGCTTCAAACTCCCTTGATTCTCATGGCTAAACCTATGGAATTGAAATACATTACACTTAAAGAATCTATGCTATCTCAATTAAATACAATTATGCTATGAAAATAGTAATCATGAGTAAGGGTTACTCTGCTTGCCTATGCTACAGGAACAGTGCACCAGTTTTGTTACTAGTGGTTGTAGGAACAACAAAGTTATATCTTCTTCTTAATGAGAAAAGAAATAAATTATAATCTAATAAAATGATTCACTCACCAAGTGGGCCCCCTTCGATGAGTGAATAGAAATGAAATTATGATAAGAGACTGAAACTCAAATTCTACACTCTATTCATTCATGGAGGAAAAATACTTTGAAAATAAACAGTGCTACAGTATCAAATTCTATTCCAGAAATTACATCAATTAACTCTCCTTCTTCTTCTTCTCCTGTGGAACTATATAATTCCACTTATTTAAGGAGGAACTACACTACAACCTAAATCTAGGATCACTCCATTAATGAGGACCACTAATGGATACATCATGCCCATAAAAGAAATCTCAAACAATAATAGTAGGTCTTCAAGTTCTTCCCAGAATGTAGCATGCAGTGGTTCTAGATCTGCGTGTGGTGCCTTCTCAAGAATTGAACTGACTTGTTCCTCCGTGAGAGTTCTGTGACATGCCCATCTTTAACCGCTTTACTTAATTCCTTGCTTATGTTGGTGCTTCTAAAGGTAACAGCTTTTGTTGACCCTTTCAACACCATGCTGGAATTCTTGAATGTGCCATAACTTGACTCCTACAAAATAGCTAGTATGCATAACTTCCGATGCATAAATATATTTTATCATTTAATACTAAGAAAGAAGTGTGAGATTTTATTAAATATTCTTGCACATCATTCAGCTACAGGAAGGAAACTACCCATAAATATAGCATAGGGAAAATGACTATCTATTCAACATGCAATCACTTATATCCTAAAAATTCTATCCATTAGCTTTAAGAAAAATACATTATGTTTTTACCATCCATTTTACCTACTTATGTCCTTTCATATAAAAATATATAAAAAACCATAAGTTTAAAGTCTTCTATTTTGAAAACAAAATGTTGAAAAGGGAAAGTAAACACATGGAAAAGATGGCCTTTTGGGAGGCTCATAGTCCATTTTGAACTCCCTAGCATTATTGTTGAGCACCACTAAAGAAGGGTCAATGAGCTCATCTAGCTTGATTTGGCCTCCCTCCTTCTCGATTACTTTAGGGTTTATGATTTCTCTAGTAATCCCCATCTTTGCTATTTTTTCATTGAAATCTTGCCACCCAATAATCTTCCCCTGTTCAGCCATGTAGCAACATAATTCATTATCTTTCTTGTCATCCTTCTCCGTATTGCAGTTGAGAGAGTGGGAGGGGAGTGGGGAGTCTAGTTAGAATCCCTATTCCTACCCTTGTTAGTTTTACCCATGGTAGACTTATTCCTCTGTATGCGTTTTCCACTTGTAATGCCTTCCTCTTCCTCCGTATCCATATCATCTTCAATGTACTCCTTAGAAGAGATAATCATGGTGCTCTATTTTTTGGGGGTAACTAATTTCTCTTTTTTGGTGTTTTTCAAACTCACTCTATAGTTTTTAGAGGATGAGCCCAAGGTTTTCTTTTTCATTTCATACTCCTCTTCATCGTCAGAATGCAGATCCTCACTGTCTTCCATCTCTGAGAGGATGTAATCCGAGCTAGAGATCTCCACCTCATCATTTTTAACCACCTCCTTTCCTAGGGTTTGTACCTTAAAGTATTCATAGATTAATAATAGAAGGCCTTAATGTAGAGAAGGATTAGCTATGGCCTTCTCTCTATACCCATTTATATTATCATTAATTGAAGCATACAAAGAAAAGGGAATAGACACCTTTATATCATGGCGAAAATGGTTCAAAAGGACAAAGTGATAGGTGCAGATTCTATCAAACCTGGTGTCTAGAGTTATGTAGTTGATGATGGCTTGCAACATGAACCGCCATAGTCTCTTCAGCCCTTCCGGAAGGTAGTGGGTGCCGACCTTGGTAAGTCCTCTCTTTTCCTCATGATTTGTGACAAAGTCACTTATAGTTGAGTCTGAGATTTTCATATCTCTATACAATTTCTTTCACACAATAGGAATCCCTGTGACCACCGAGATAACCTCATCAGTCACCGTAAACATTTTTCCATTCATCTCTATTCTTCCCTCATCCCAGTTCTTGATGAACATATTCGTCACAGTCAGCTTCCCACCGTGGAGCATCTAATTGAAGGTAGAAATGTCATCGCTTTGAAGATACTTCCATCTTTTCGTGTGCCATTTCCATTTTTCCAAGTCTTTAGCAGGTTCCCTCCCATGGCTTTCCCCACCCATCACAAGAAACGCAGGATAGAGAGCACCATAGAGGCTCAAACCAGAAATCTCCAAAGTATTCTTGATGGTTCTATTATTTTGGTTTGGGAAGCAAGTTTTGAGGAAGTGTTTGAGAACTCTGTAAGTGTGCAGGCGTGAAATGATATGATTGCCAATCTAGCCTATCTTGTACTTTCCCATAATGTAAAATCCATTTGCAATCAAAGTGCTAACAATCATAATTGGTATTTATGAAGCCCTCATTTCCATGGATTCGGTCATATACAACTAAATCTGACGCTTCATGTGGGAGGTCACCACTGTGTCTGCTTTTCATATTTGACTTCCCAGTTGGTGAACCAATCAACAGCTCAGTTTCCTTCTTTGAACATGTGGGATAAATGGACCTTATCAAAGGTCTTCAATAGTGATCGAGTTTCCTCAATCAAGTTGGCAATGGTCCACAATGGTTAGTGTTTTAAATTGAGACAATTGATAATATTATGGGAATCCCCTTCTAACCATAAATTACTTATTCCCAAGTCATGAGCCAATTTGGTCATATGAAGAGCGACACTTTCTTCTGCAAAATGGTTGGTTTGTGTGCCTAGTGGATAACTAACAGTAGCAATTCCTTGGCCATAGGTATTGCAGATAATGCCACCACTTCCTGCCTTCCTAGGATTTCTCTTGGCTGCGCCATCGATGTTGGCTTTAGCCCAACCATTCAGAGCATGAAGCCAGGTATAGAGCTACCTTTTATAATTGGTAGTAGAGGGATTAGCAGCATCATCAACACCTGCAAAAGGGTTAGGATTCCTACAAATAACAATGTTTTCCAAGAGAGCATGATGAATTTTTTTAAAAAGAATTTTGAGAGTAACACTACATTCCCTGAAGATGTGGTTGTTTCGTTCCTTCCAAATGCCCCAACAGAGGTGAGGAAGAACCCATGACCATAATTTTTGAAAATCAATATTTTTGAAGGGCAGGGTCCCTTGGGAAAAGAGATCCATAATGGTGGACGAGAAACACCACTGCAGCCCAAAAAGAGATAAGAAGAAATGCCATACCTCCTGCACATAAGAGAAGTGAATAAAGATGTGGTCCACATTCTCAGCTTTTATTTGGCATAAAACACACCTGTTGGGGATGGGAATGCCCTAGTTGTTGAGGTTATCAATAGTAAGGATGCAGTTTTGGAGAAAAAGCCAGAAAAAAATGATTTTAGGGATAAGGCCTTGGAAGCCAGGCCTGCCCTCAAGGAGGGGAAACCTCCAAATGCATTTGAATAGAGTAGGCTAAAGCAATAGTGAAGGAACCACTTGGGGAAGCTTCCCAAATCAAAGCATCCTGATTCTGAGAGAGGGAGGTGGCATTAAGAGCAGTGAGTAATAGAGACATCTCTTGGGAGATAGAGGATAGATCCACCCAAGAGTTACCCAATCTATAGTCATGCACTTTGTCCCCAAAATGAAAGATACAATCCTCCTTCCAAGAGTTGAAGCAATCCATATCTTCCAGGGGCCCTAACAAAATCCAATTATCATGCCAAAAGATGATATTGTGCCCATTTTTATTTTTCCACTTCTCTTTTTACTTAGATAGGTATTTGGCGTGAATGATGGAATTCCAAATGAAGGAGCCTTTTGGGGTATGATCATTTTCAAGAAAAGAAAGCAAAGAAGCATTGGAGATATATTTGTCCTCAATGAAGTCTCGCCATTCCCCTTTACCATGGAATATCCTCCAAATATGCTTAGCAAGAGGCGCCTTGTTGAAAGGCCTAATCCTCCAAATCCCTAACCCCCCTGCATTTTTGGTTAGACAAATTTTGTCTCATGAAATCAAAGGAAGACATTGATGATCCTCAGCCCCAGACCATAGAAATATCCTTTCAATTTTTGCCAACACATCAACAACTTTAGCCAAAATAGAAAAGAGGCTAAGAGCATAAGTAGGAAGGTTATGAAGGGTGGAATTGACCAGCTGAATCTTTCCCACTTGACTAAGGAGAATTCCCTTCCAGTCAGCCAATTTTCTATTAAATCTATCTATGAGCTTGTTCCAGAAAGAATCTGGTAGTTTAGGCCCAAGTAGGTGGAAGGGAGTGAACCAATACTGCAACCTAATATCTCCTCCATTCTTCTTTGTTTGACCTCTGGCATGTTGATGAAAAAAAGGGAACTCCTTCACCAGTTGATAGATTGGACCCTAGCCCTCGTATAGGAGTCAAGTAATTGTTTTATAGTTCTAGCCTCAGAAACTGAAGCTTCACCACCTAGGATGGTGTCATCAATGAACTGTTGATGAGAGAAGGTGGTCAAATTGGAGGAAGGCCTGATGCCTTTCATCCTCCCTGAAATCCTATGTGCAGAAACTTACCGGCTGAGGAATTTAGCGAAGATAATAAAAAGTATAGGAGAGAGGGGATCCCCTTGTCTCAGACCCTGAGAAGCTTTGAAGAAAGCTGAAGGAGATTCATTAACCAGGACAAAGAAAGATGGTTAGTAGATGAGCTAAAGGATGATTCGGCAGAATGTGTTATCAAAACCAAAAGAACTCAAAACCTCCAACAAAAAATACCAATCCACCTGGTCATAGGCTTTAGACAAATCAAGCTTGAGAAGAAAGCCTTCTCTTTTACCTACTTCTAAAGAGTGAATCATTTCATGAACCTCCATAACCGAATATAGGATTTGACGTCTAGGAACAAAGCCAGACTATTGCTGAGAAATAATGAGGGAGAGCACTTGAAGGATTCTAATAGTCAAAACTTTGGAGATAATCTTGTAGGAATATTTACATAAGCTCATGGGCCAAAGAAGATCCATAGCATCCACCCCAGTGACTTTCAAAATTAGGACCATAAAAGTAGCATTAAGTTCCTTTAGGAGATTTTTGGACCCAAAGAATTCCTGCACATCTTTGATCACATCCAATTTAACAATATCCCAATACTTGTTGAAGAAGAACATAGGGAAGTCGTCAGGGCCTAGGGGTCTCCCGGGAGAGAATCCAGAGCTATCTTAACATGGCCACTCTTGGGGATTACGCTCAGAGCTTTATTTTGGAAATCAAAAATGACAGAAGGGATAAAGTTCAAGAGAGTCTCCTGGTATAGGTCCTGGAGGTTAGGATCTTTGGATAGGAGGGATGTAAAGAAATCCATAGTAGCTAAAGAAATATCATTATCCTCCTTCAAGATCTGGTTATCCCTTCTGATGCTATTGATTCTGTTATCTGACCTATGTTTCATTGTGCACAAGTGAAAGAAGGGAGTATTTTGGTCTCCTTCCCTCAGCCATATGGATCTAGATCTCTGCCTCCAATACATTTACTCCTTCCCAATCACATTATGATACTCTGAGAGCAGGAGTTTTTCTAGATTCATCTTGATCTCATCGTAGCCATCCTTTTGAATTACCTCTTGGATTTCACCCAATTCAGAAATGGCCTTGTCTTTGGATGCAAATATGTCTCCAGAGTCCTTGTTCTATATCTTAATGTTTAACTTAACATTTCTAAGTTTTTTGGCTACTCTAAACATAGTCAATCCTTTCACCTCAACGTCCCACCATTCTTTAATCTTGTTGTTTATATTGGGATGAGTGGACGACATCACCTCAAATGTGAAGGGGAAATTCCTTTTCTTAATAAAACAGTCCAAGATAAGAGACAAGGGGGAGCGATTGGAACCAATACACACCAGAGTAGAGAGAGTGTAGTTGAAGGAGTTCAGCCAATCAGTTGTGATCAACGCTCAGTCAAGTTTAAATTGAATGAATTCAGCCCCCATTTTCCTATTACTCCAGGTGAAATTTGTCCCTTGAAGATCAACATCTAAGAGGCCTTGATCATTGATAAAATCCATGAGATCCTTCCTGCTTTCCAGATCAGGGGAGATCCGACCCAATTTTCCCCTTCTTTTAAAGGAGTATTGAAATCTCCCATAATAATGCATTTAGACAGATTAAACATGGACACAATATTTCTAAGTTTATCCCAAAACACCCTATGCCCTTTTTTAGAGTTAGGAGCATAGATATTCATAATGAACAAACTATCCTTATTCTTAATATTCGTTAGATTAAGAAACAACACATTACCTTCTTCATAGAGAATATCCACCTTCAGTATTGAGGAGTTCCACAAAGTCAGCAGACCACTAGAAGCACCTTCTGAGCTAGTTGCCACCCTATCCATTGTCTTACAGAACTTAATACAATCCAGTTTGTCCTTTTTCATCTTGGTTTCCTGTATAAGAATGACTTCGGGTCTGTGATCCCTAATCATATTTCTAATAATATCCTGCTTATGTGGCCCATTAAGAGCACAAACATTCTAGGATATTAACTTCATTAGTAACTAGAGGTACATGCTACTTGGATGGTCTTTTGGGTTCCATTCGCAATGTTCTTACATGCTTATTCTTGTCGGATCTAGCTAGATTTTTTCTACCCTAGGATTTTGGTTTTGGCCCTAGATCTGCTTTATTCTTACTCCTCGTAGCTACACAAGAGACCAAGGAAGGGTCTCTACTGCCCTTTTTATTTTTGAATTTGGTCCAATATCCCTCCTTCCCTTCCTTGTGCTTGGAAAATAGTTCTTCCATTATAGTAAAGTGCCAAGGAGTAGCCGATTTTAACAGATCTTTCATTTTATGGACCTGCTCCTGGCATTTCAACTCAGGAGAGGATGATACAAGATTCCTAATGGGAATCACGAGAGTGTTCTCATTTTTCTGCATGTTATTCATTGGTAGGAAAACCCCAATCTCCCAGGATGGTTTAGGTGAACATGGAGCAATCGACGAGAGGGACTGTGGAGATCCTAATGCACAATCCAGATCCTTCATGGTGGGAAAGAAGAGGCCTTCCAAAACCGATTCTGTCTCCACATACGGAAAAAGATCTAGGCCTGGTGAGTCACCGACCGAGCCCAAATGGGGTTCCCTAATGGCCTCAGTGGAGGGGGCACCAGAGCCACCATGTGAGTACTCGGGGAACTTGTTCTCCTTTTTGCTCCAAACTATAGAGGTCTAAAGCCCCGAGTTAGATATTTCAGGAACATTCTCCTTGGTTGCGCCCTTGACTTCTAGGCTTTCTTGGATTTATCCTTAGCTAGAGTGGCACCTTTCTTGGCCATATGCCCTACCTTCTTGCAATGGAAGCATGCAAAAAGGCACACTCTCATATTCCATTTTCTCCAATCATTTTCCAAGCTATGAATGTATCTTGATGACTTCTAGCATATCTTTCCCCTCTTTGACCCCTATATAGATAAAAGCATAGGTGAGATGTCATTGATCCACCGTAACTAGGTCTATCAAAAGAAGCTCTCCAAAATATCTCACTATACCAGCAACAACATCTTCAAACCAATATTCCATAGGTAAATCTAGAAGTCTAACCCAGACTGGGGCTTTGGTATAAAATGAAGCATTAAGATCTAGATTCGAAGACCATGTATACAAGGCTAGAGAAGATTTCCCAATAGCCCATGCCCTAGCACACAGGATCATGGCTAAGTCTTCTTGGCAAGAAAATTGAAAGGATAGAAAACCCTTTTGCATGGCTTTGATTTCCACTGGCCTTTTAGGTTCCACTTGTTTTTATCAAAGGACCTAACAATATCACTATTAGGCCTAGAGCCAGCAAATTTACCCACCAGAGTAAGAGACATTGAATTCATGTTGTGGTCAATCAGTTCATTCGGTAGAGAGATAGAAAACATTCCATTTTCCTTCTTAGATAGGTCTTTTATAACTGAGAAAATGGACTTTCCTTTTGGTTTGATCCTGAATAAAGTTGATGAAGGATGATGCCAAGCAGAATCTTCCTTGACACAATATTGGGTCTCGAATTGAACTGGAGTCCCCTTTGAACCCACCTCCTTTTTACCTAGATCCTTCCATCTATTGAGTGGGAGCCCAACCTATTAGTTGTCTTCCTCTTTCTCATCTTCCAAGGTGCCACCATCGCCATCTCCTGTAACCTGCTCAGATACCTGTGATCTATGTTTCCTTCCCATGTTCAAAATCAAAATTCCTCCTGCTCCTTCTGCTCCTGCTCCCTCCATTTTCCCACTCGTTGAAACTGAAAAACATGACAAACTTAATAAGACATCCATGAATTCATTAATAATAAAACATTATGAATTAACTTAATAAATTATTGCAATCAAAGATAACATATAATCATAGAATAAAAATATCTCAAGTCAAATAATCATCTATCCACTTCTAAATTATTGTATTATAAATAATCATCGATGTACATGTTTACATACTAAATTATAATCATCTCCTCAAGGAGATTACAATATTACATCAATACATCAACATGAAGATACAATCATGATACAATGAACAATAATAATTAATTAGCTGTATGGAACATGAAACTGCAGAGATGAGGCATAACCATCCAAGAATCTCTCGAACACTTTGAAAAAATCAATGGGAAAAATATTTTCCACCCAACCACATGGAACTCTCAGGCCCAATCCATCTAAAGTAGGAAATAGACACAAGGTCCAACACCAAATAAACAACACAAAATAGGAACAATGAAAGAGGATAGTAAACTTGGTATAAGGGATACATGAGGAATACAACAACGAAAGCCATAAGAGACACTAGCAAGAATACCACAATATACAAAAAGGTAAAATTGCAAGTACTAGAGGTGAACAACAAGAAAAACTAAAGGGAATCCTAAGACACATGTAGGAGAGTGTCATCACATAAGTCCCCACTATCTTTGGTTACCCTGATAGTCTCTTACTAGACCTAGCCCCCCAAATGAGAACTCATGTGCAACTAACAACCTTTCCTAAGGACACAAAAGCCAATTTTCTAGTTCAATGCCCCACGTGTGGCCCAGCTTTCTCCACCTTATCCTTAGGTTTTACAAGAATTCAAGGCCATGGGTGAGATATCTCATTTATCTTATTTAATGTGTATCTTAGTCCAATTCATTTTAATTATGTTTTCACTTGATTATAACTCCACAATGGGTTACCCTACACTGAGCACTTAGGGATCTGACCCCCATTGTGAGCCACTCTCCTAGCCATGTTCCTATAAAATCCTTCCCTGTGCTCCAAATTGAAACCAAAAGGCACAACCAAATAAAAAAGCGCCAAATAAATCTCAAAGTTTCAACCAATCTAAAGTAACTACAAAGGAAAGGTTTGGATCATAATGAATAAAATCTCAAAATCAATAATAGGATTCAGATTTTTTCAACATCTTTATGGACATCAATATGTCGCTATGTCCACAACATGATGAAACCATATAGGATGTTAGAAAATCTAATCTTTACTTGTATTTTAAATAGGAGATTCCTATGGAATCCCTACATTTATTTTGTCCCTAGTAGGAGGACAACTCATTTTATGTAATTCCTTAATAAGGAAAGTAGTTTATTCCTCCTTAAGAGGACTTTAACAAATGTCACACACACTTATGAATGGTGGCATTCATAGACTTGGGAGTTACATTCCAACTCCTCTCTCTCATCTCTATTTAAGAGATGCTCCTCTCTCATTTCTTGTAGTGCAAGGATGAAGAATGATCCATGAAGAAGTTATTGTGATGTGCATCTTGCACTCTTTCTCTCTCTTTCTCTCTCTTTTCTCTTTAGGCTATGGCCTCATTCATAATATCACAAAGGGTTTTTTCTTTTCTTTTCCCCTTATAAAGCATCTTGTCTCCCTTGTCTTTGGCTCGTTTGATGAATGCTCTTGGATCTGGTTTTCATGGTAACATTTCTCCATTTTCTAACTCTCTTGGATTGTTTATGTTCCTTTTCTCTTCCATTCTTATTTCTTACATGGTATCAGAGCAGGTTACTATTCCTTGTTTTAAGCAGAAAGGTGTCAGAGGTTACCATTCATGGAGCACTCCTTGTTTGGAGATTCTTTATCTAATATGTGTTTTTGTAGATCTTATATTTATTAGAGTTTGAAAATAAGATTGAATGCCATTACATCATTTCATCCATGTTTTGTTAACATTTGTGATTGTAGGATTTCTATGAGGTTTTTTTTAAAGTTTTTTTTCTAACCCTCTTTTGATGGCTTTCCACTAGAGAGTAGAGTTTGAACTTTTTTTTGGTTTGGCCGGTTTCAGCCAAACCCATTGCAATCTATTTTTTATTTTCACCTATGTCGAGCAGACTGCTAGGTGTAACATATTTCTCTCATTTGTGAAGGTTTCATCTAATTGATCTTTATATATCTTGTCTTTTGCATTTTTTGGTTCTTATAGAATATACATTATAATATCTCATATTTATGTATTGTGCATGCAAACACCTCCTTGGTCTATCACTATTTTCATTAACAGTTTGGTTGCAGGATAATATCTCACTTTGCAGGATTTTAAAACTTTGCAGCTTATTTTTGAGTTTTCTTGCAGGCTTATATTAATCAGTCATTCTTTA
Source organism: Thuja plicata (assembly GCA_018584345.1). Classification (NCBI taxonomy): domain Eukaryota; kingdom Viridiplantae; phylum Streptophyta; class Pinopsida; order Cupressales; family Cupressaceae; genus Thuja; species Thuja plicata. The sequence continues at coordinate 123,606 of MU225669.1, forward strand.
AATCTCTGTTATTAACAATATCTCTATTAATATTTGGTTTTTATCAGTCTTTGTTTATTTATTTGGACCGCTATCTCCTTTATCCTTGGAAGACCTTACCATGCCCCATTTTCAATTTAGTTTTTTGGCTGAAGAAGTTTATCTCATTTTGTTTTGGACACTACAAGAAAATCAAATGAATCTCGCAAAACTGAGATATGGGTTTTGTGTAGAATGAGCTCATTTATCTCTCACGTGGGAAGTTTTGCAAATTTCATGCCCATTTAAGAGAAGTGACCAATCTTGGTTTCCCTTTGTATTGCTGCCTCCATTCACGGGTTTGTCAACAAAATCTGTTGGTGCATGATATTCTTTTATTTTTTATTTTTGGGGTGTGTATCCTTTTTATTTGGTTTGTAAGATTCGCTACACAAATGAAGGTAATTGAATTTGGAAGGCTTGCAATATTTTTTTCATTTTATATACTTAAAACCAACTTCTATTAAACATGTTTGTTGTTTTGTGCCTCATTCCATTATCTGTATTGATGTCTCTTTTTTAGCTTCCCTTTGTTGTTATCCTTTGGCTTGTCTTGTCTTCTGCTTGCGCAGCCTTTAACTCCTTAGCTCTCCCTCGCATGAATCTCCTTAATTCCTTAGCTACTTCTAACGCAGCCTTTCCTTCTCCTTGGCTTCTCCTTGTTGGTGTATAATTAATTTTTGGCCAAGACATTCTGAAATGTTGTAAATCCTAGGAATCTTATATCCAAGACATTGATTTTTGAATAGAATCAATCCCTCTCACAGTGTTAGGTGTTGCAATGCTGGAGTATATTAAGTCTTGCTTGCATACCCTTTGAACTGTCTGGTTTTCAGAGCATTTCTTCCAAAATAAAAAATAATGTCATACGAGAGCATAGAAGGATCTTCACGAGATGATCATGTTTTATATAAATTGATCTTGGTGCAGTAGGGGCTAGGAGAAATATATTTTGGATTGTGGGAAAATGCATGTAGTAGTTGTGGTTGCTGGTTTTTCTGGCCTTTCAAGTTTCTTTCTTTGTTCAATGTCATAATATAATGTTCTATCACATCATGGATCATAGTATACATTTAGAATGATGAGGAGTGTTGTTACAAGTGGTGTTCCTTCTGGTCAATGCAGCCCTCTATTACTTGTCTGCTCACCCTCTCCCCTTACAACTCTGTGTCATCTCCTTCCCAACGAATCATTGCATTTTTCCCTCTGAACAAGTTCTCTTCTCAGTTGTATAACATTTTTATAGGACTGTGGTTATAGTTTTTTATTAAATGGTGGAAATGTTCTTATTAAAATGTTTATTATATCCCTCTTTGTATACTTGCATCTTTTTTATTATTATCTTTCTCTGCGTTTTCTCTCCAGCATATCATTTTTCACTCTATGTTGGTTGTTTATATGTGTTCATTTTACTCTTTTAATTATGTTTTCTTTAAAAAATCTTTAATCTCATTTTCAAATTTTATTTAACCCATAGGCTGCTATTATTTTTTATCATATTCAATTTTCTCTCTCCATTAGCTTCATCTCTGTCTTTGTCTTGCATTTTTTAAATTTTTAGGAACTTTTTTTTAGCCTGCCCATCTTTCCACGGGTCTATCTTTAGGTTGATCTGCGCATTAATCATTCTTATACCACTTTAGTTTGACCGGTTTCATATATATAGTTCTCATACTTTGTTTAATCAATTTCTTTTCTATATATTCCATCTACAATAAAACTCTTTTCTGCACTGCCATATAATCATATTCGCTAGGGTCATATCCCTATTAAGGCACCTCAAGATAATTATCATTATTTTAGTTTTATATGTTTGACTCATCTAAAAATAGTTTAATTTTATTTATGGTTTTAAATAGTTTCATTATTTGTTGGCTATTTAGTTTTAAATACTTTTTAAAATGATTATATAGTTTACGTTAATACATTTTTTTTGCGTCTTCATTTTTTTAAAATTATGTCTATCAAGTTAAAAAGGTTTTTATTTCTCAAATTTAAATTTCAAACGGTTTATATATGGAAAAAAAAAAATTTTAGATATTTTTTAAACTTTATTAAGGTAATTTTTTAAGCTATTAAAAGTTTGTTTAAGTAAATCAAAAGCTTTTTGTAATTTATTTTATTTTTAAACAACATGTATTTTCTTAGCTATTAAATACCATTTTATTTTTCTTCAAAATTAGATTTTATATTGAAATAGAGAGGGTAATTTTATTTTAGCTAACAAAATGTTCACTTTTTTGAAATTATATCAATATTAGTTTAACATGAGAGACTCTTTCATTTTTTTCATGGGAAAAATATTTTTCAAACTCCTTTAAGCAAAGGGGTAATTAATTTTAATTGAGAAAGGAGGTAATTTCTTGCATTTATGTCAACCTTTTTATGCAATATGGTAATTGATCCAACTCTTATTTTAAGGAGCAAAAAGCCATGACATATGTATGATCCATTGCACCTAAAGTTATTGTTGATGATAAATTATATTTTGTTCATGTATTATGAGTTATCTAATGGTATTGCCTTTAATAAAGTTATTTTAATGTTTTAACAAAAAAGAATTAATTTTTTTTTTTAAATATTAAAGCTTCCTGCTTATTCCTATGTTTAACATTCTGTTAAACTGCAATAAACTTTGTATTCCTTTATATTATTTACTGTTTCATCTGTGCTTTCTAATTTATTTTGTTTCATATTGTTAATTATACCTTTATTTAAACTATAGACTTTAGTATTCTTTTTACTCAATTAGTCTGGGTATTTTCAATTATAAATTTATTTATGATCAAGTAATTATGTTTTATCGACTATCTCAAATTAGTTCTCATGTTCACCATTAATGGATTTTTCTACCTGATATCCATAACATTAATGTTCCTCTTCATTTATCTCTTTTTTATTTCCAATTTTTCAGGATTATGAGATTATCTTACTTGTTTTATTGATGAGCTTGAATAGTTGCAATTTATGGTTTTAGAGCATTTTGTTCTATTTGTAAGCTGCACTGGGATGCACTTACTTCAGTTGATGTTGATCAAATTGTTTTATTGATGAGCTTGAATAGTTGCAATTTATGCTTTTAGAGCATTTTGTTCCATTTGTAAGCTGCACTGGGATGCACTTACTTGAGTTGATGTTGATCCACTTGTTTTATTGATAAGCTTGAATAGTTGCAATTTATGCTTTTAGAGCATTTTGTTCCATTTGTAAGATGCACTGGGATGCACTTACTTCAGTTGATGTTGATCAACTTTTTTTATTGATGAGCTTGAGTAGTTGCAATTTATTCTTTTAGAGAATTTTGTTCCATTTGTAAGTTGTATTGGGATGCCCTTACTTCAGTTGATGCTGATCAACTTGTTCTATTTGTAAGTTGCACGGGGTTGCACTTGCTTCAGTTGACGTTTATCAACTTGTTCCATTTTAAAGTTGCATTGGATGATTCTTTATTATGTTCCTCAGTGAGATGAGGATTTTTCATGGGCTTCCCTACTGTTTCACGTTTTCTTGAAGGCAATATGTTTTTACTTCTCATAATCCTATCTTATGGTTCACATCGGTAAAACATGCTTGGAAAATCAGGACCTTAAGTTACTTTGGTGCTTGACTCATTCTATCTTATTATTTCTCTTTGCCTCTCTCATCTTTCTTTGATTAATATACTAACATGATAATGCACTGTATTCTTCATTACTCAGATCGTGAGTCATGTAGGTTGTGGAGTAATTAACCATTCACTTGCAATGGGATGACTCATTAGTGGACTATCTATATCCATGTGATTGACGCAATGTTAATGCAGGTTTCATTAGTTGGCCTTGTCTGTGGTCATTTATCTATTAGTATATTTCTTTCATGAGAGCATTGATCAATTCCATTGTACCTATCTTTTTCATTTTGAACCTTTGAGTTTTTTTTTCTCTATCTTGATATCATGTCAGCTCCATTGGATTTTGGTGAACACTTATATTTATCTTTATCTCTATGAGAGTTTCCTTAAATTATACTTTGATGTTTCAAATTTCAATATATATACTAACTTGTATATGAGATTGAATTCTACTTGTGGATAGTTGCCTTGTTTTCTTGTTCTATATTTCAGGTGATCCATCAAGGCCCAATAAAGACACTAATTCATTTCCACGTGTCCTATGTATCACAAAAATACTTGAAGATACACATATACTTCCACTTGAACACAGTTTAAGGACTTGTCCACTTCTCTTGGCTCTAACACAGCTGCTTGTACATCACATTCTCAGCAGACCACTTGCAAACTTGAAGACAAAACAATTTATTCCTTATATTGAAGAACAAGTTGCAGATTTTTGTAAAAATTGGAGTTTATACCCCTTGTTGTAAACACCCCAAGTAAATATTAAAAAGGGTGTTAGAATATCTAATCTTTACTTGTATTTTAAATATGAGATTCCTATGGAATCCCTACATGTATTTTGTCCGTAGTGGGAGGACAACTCATTTTATGTAATTCCTTAATAAGGAAAGTATTTTATTCCTCCTTAAGATGACTTTGACACATGTCACACACACTTATGAATGGTGGCATTCATAGACTTGGGAGTTAGATTCCAACTCTTCTCTCTCATCTCTATTTAAGAGATGCTCCTCTCTCATTTCTTGTACTCTAAGGATGAAGAATGATCCATGAAGAAGTTATTGTAATGTGCATCTCTCTCTCTCTCTCTCTCTCTCTCTCTCTCTCTCTCTCTCTCTCTCTCTCTCTCTCTGTGTTATGGCCTCATTCATAATATCACAAAGGGGTTTTTCTTTTCTTTTTCCCTTGTAAAACATCTTGTCTCCCTTGTCTTTGGCTTGTTTGATGAATGCTCTTGGATCTGGTTTTCATGGTAATATTTCTCCATTTTCTAGCTCTCTTGGATTGTTTATGTTCCTTTTCTCTTCCATTATTATTTATTACATAGGAACTACTTTATATTTGAAAACATTTTTCATTATCAAGCACCATCAAGTACATGCATTAGCTTCACTTGATTCCAATCTATCAAATTGCATATCAGAAGATCTCCTCATGCCATCAATAGCACAACTAGATTCCAAATATAGAAAAAAGGAACACATGGTGAAACTCTACAAAATCATAAAGGAGATCAATAATATCATAAAACCACATCAAATATGAGAATATACCTTAAATTACCGAACTTGATAAATCAAGAGATAAATTATACAATGTCGAGAAAACCACATAAAATGACATTAAGAAAATACATCTAAGACGACAACCTTATTCCCTGCCTCAAGTAGACATGAATAAATGAAAAATCACCAACTAAACAGATAATAAAGGAATTTTTGAATAACAAAGATAACAAAGAATCTGCTCACATATCACCAATATCCATGTAAACTCATTGAAATAAATAGACATATAATAATGAAATCAAGTAAATCATTCAGTGAAATTAAAATTCATAACATAAGGGTATGTTTTCTTGGGAGGTAAATAAAACATAACCCTATTTTTTTCCCAAAAGTTTAACCTACTTATATTTCTACCCCATCTATAAATCTTTCAAGAAGTTTGTGTTTCTTGTAGATGATTCATGTTGTAGATCATCATATTGAATTTAATATCGAGTAGATATCTTTGTAAAATCTTCTAAATGATACAATGATTCATCACTAATTTAGCTAGAAACGTTGTAGTTGGTTTTATTGAATTATGTTTTAGAATAATAGTTTACACAAAAATATATTTTATATTGTCTAGATAATTCTAGCATATTGAAGCATCACCTTTCTAAGATTTATGCAATATAAAGGTATATTTCACACATACCCTATATAATTTACATGTATTCAAGGTTTGATTATTAATTTTTCTTTCACCTTTAAATCAATCTAGAAAAATATATGCATATTTTTTCTTTATTTTAAATTGGACACTATCTCCCTAAAATATCATATTTCAAGTAAATTAGCATTAAATTAAACTAGGTCTTATTCCACTATAGATGTTCTACTAAGGATATATTCTAGGTTTTATTTGAAATAAAATATACTTTAGAGAAATTAATTATTTAATCCATGAGAGGCTTCCATCTAAGAATATTTGATTCAATCGATATACATAGAGCACCCTAGGCATAACAAAAATTGCTAATGCATTTTTCACCACACCTATCAAATACACTACATCTCAAAGTCTTGCAAGAAAGTATTTTTTAAATTATTATTTTAAATGTAGTATAGGTTAATCTTCACTTTTAAGGTTTTGATGAGTAGATGTTAATTAAACAAAACATAAATTGTTGTATTTGATAGGAAAAATATGAATTTTTTAAAGGATAATATATGTCTTTATATTGGAATACAAGAAAATTTGTCTTGGAATAATATGTACATCAATCTAGGATTAATTCGTTCTATGATACAACATTAGAGGTATGATTATTCTTGTATGGATATTCACAACTAAGAGGCATGTTGTCTTGGACCCATAGTTGTGTTTTTTTTTTTGTGTGTGTAAAATTACTAAATCTAATAGAATGTAGTAAATACTTAATATACATAAATAGTATGGTAGATGTAGAATACAAACACAAAGAGGAACCTAGCACTAAAATTAGGAGATGGTTATGCTAGATAGAAGCATTGGGAATCAATGTATGGAGATGATGAAGGTATCTAATGATGAGAAAAAAAATTGACCAAGAATCTTTGAACACCTGTGTTACAAATATTTAGGTGAACATAACATAGTAGGGGCATTGGCCATCCTATTCTAGGAAATATTATTTATTTAAAATCTAACATTTTCTATTGATTAATGCTCCAATCTTCTATAAACTCCTTGTTATTGAATATGCAAAAACACATGGGAAATAGGGGGAAATGGTTGTGGTGTATGTGAACTTGCTTACATCGAACCTCATATTGGTGTTCCCACCCCCATAAATATAATAATCCACGATGAAGTTCATGCTCATGTAGTGATAGTGACTGGATCAATGATAAATATAAAAAGTACAAGTTTACCTTAGGTATGTAACACTCTCAAAGAGATCCACATTAAAGTAATGATGCAATTTTCCTTTGGAAGTCCTACAAGCATTAGTGCAATAAAATAATGATAATAAATAATAAAAATAAATCTATACTTGAGTGTATGATGCTTTTAATATATTACTATGTAGTTTGATAGCTCTTTCCTTTATTATTTCTCAATATTGTATTAGAGTGTAATTCTTTATTGTTAGACCTAGTGAATAATAGAAGATGGTCTTCATATAGAGATCACAAGTCTATTTCAAGTATATGATGAAAAATGAAAAAAAACAAATGCAAATCAAGACTAGATCATGAAAGGTAAAGGTTGACACTCACTCAAGACACCCAAATTTTAAATACCTTTCGGTGGGACCAATTAAGCACTTGTGGGTACCCGAAAAAGGGGCTAGCTGAAAGGGAGAGACAAGTATTGACATATTTTACATTTAAACATAATTAAGTTTTATGCTTATCAATAGAGTTTACGATATCATACAACATAAATGGAATTTAAATGAACTAGGTGAAAAATAGAACATGCCATTGTTTGTGTAAACAATTTTGGAGGCTACATATTTTTTAAGTCATTGAAACAAATACTTATGTGAAATGAGTTATATGGTTAATAAGAGATATGATTCTAAATTGTAATTATTCTCAGATAATATTTATTAATAATTAAAATATGATACAAATAATACATATTCCTTGAATTTCATTATTAATGGTCTACATCAAAGAAATTTTAAAAAATATTTAATATGTATATGATGTTATGTGGTATGGGAAAATATTACTCATAAAATGAAACATAATGTATTTAAGTATTGTCTTAAAAAATGTTCAAAGTTAAACTAATTTCCTATTTTAAAAAATATAATTAAAATATTGATAAGGAATGTTATGCATCATTTCCTTATGATCTTTAAATTATAGTTTTTTATTAAAATAAGTGGGGAAAGGCACAAGCACATTACAAACCCGATCAAAATCATGTCCTTAACTAAGAACCTTGTAATGTTAATAGTTTTAGATTCCTAATAGTTGACATTTTATACTCAAGGTTAGAGAATTCCATGATTAATGAAGCTATAAATAATTCTATGTGTCTGTATGCTAGAACAATCTATCATGGATGTGTTTGAAATAAAGCATTCTTCAAGGTTGTGCTTAGTGGTGCATGATGACATGATACATTACATATAATGTGCATAATGCTGTAGAATTGTTAAAATTCAAAAGTATATCAAGGCACATTCAATGTTTCAAGTGACCTAATAATTACACTTTGATACAACTTACTCTCTATCAAAGGCTTTCTCAAGCTAGATTTATGAATTTTTTCCATTCCAAAAATCTTATGAGTCTTTTACACCTCATGAAATTTTTGATATATATTTTCAATATTCTTGATCTTTATAGGAAAGACACAATTTATAGAAATCATAAAAAGAATATATACTACATGTCTATTGATATTGAGGTTTCTCCTATGGATGAGAAAGCCTACTTCCATCTCGGAAATAGAAAGATCAAAGAAGAAGTGAAAAAATATTTCAAATCCCTTCTAGTCTAATAGTTATGAGACTGGTGGAGAAGATAAGGAGTATGCCCCCCTATTGTTCATTCTCACGATGATGTCGAGTATGTGGTTGCTTCTTATACCCTTGACCCAAGTATGACTAACATTGAGAACATGCTCACCTTCGATTTCAAAGAATTGACCAATCTCTGAAAGGGTAAAAAGAGTAAATATGAGAAAAAGGCTAAAACATTTCATAGAGAAACAAAAGTGGAGGAGCGCCAAAGGCCCTGAGTATTAAAGAGCTTGTATTAGATATGGAGGAGGATGGTAGCAGTATAGGGTTCCATTCTAAATATTTAGTTCATGAGGAGGCTGGGGGATATTTAAATGTTGATATCCCTATGGAGGCTACTATAAATGTAGATGATGCCACTATGGATGAGACAATCAATGTGACATAGTTGATTAAAGTTTTTGATGATGGTTAGGTGAATTTGGCCAAATGGTTTGTTTTTTAGATTAATTTGATTAAGCGAAATGTGAATTCCCTATCTACTAGATGAAATGAGTTATAGAATACGGGTATTAATGGTTTGCACAAGTATAGCTCCAACAAAATGTTGGCTTTAATTGAAGCAATGACTGAGGATGATAATTCTATGAAGATGGACCAAGAGGAAAAAATAGAATGTTGGAAGAAAAAATTGGCAAAGTGCATAGTAATCTCAATGCAGTGGTGTTTGTCAATAAGTTTTTAGTCTAGAGTAGTATTGTGGGAATGCTCTATGAGAAAGCTCAAGTGTTACAAGTGAGTTCTATTTTGAAAAGAAGGTAAATATGTTCTTGAAGGTGTTGATACTGCTAGTGAGGATGTGGGATTTGCTAGTTGTATACTTGACCAGGGTAAAATAAGTTCTTCCAAGTTGAAGGGGCCCTATGTTAGGACTTGAAGCCCATGTAGACTTATGGTTGACCAGTTCTAGATCATCTATGAGGTAATAAATGTGCATGATAAAGTGATAGATAAAAATCTAGAGGCTACCAAAACCTGAAAGAATTGTTGTGGGTTGGTTGAGGACTCACACCCTATTTTGTTTTGTGTTTGTTTGTTTGTTTCTCCTTTTGTTAATGCTTCGCTACTAGGTCTAGTTTAATTTTCCTTTACAATTGACAACCTTATATTATAAAGGATTTCAATGTCCCTTCAAAACTTGTTTTACTTTAAACAGAAACAAAAAATCATTAACATATCTTTTAATAATGTCAATTGATCTAAATTTATTTTAAAAAAATATATATTTCAACTTATCTAATATACTCTAACTTTATTACGCTTAATAAAGCACTTTTCCTATTCCTTAAAAACCATGAGATTGGTAGAGCCTCCAAAATTAATGCTGATCCAAGAGGATACCTCCTAACGTAAGAATTGTCTGCCCAATTTGGTTCTATTCAGCCTTGTAAAACATATCGACCTTGTATTAGCTAATTCAAACAGTGGCAAAACTATTTACTCCAATTGTTAAAGATTTCATATTCTGTCTTTTAATTGTATTAAAAAACAAGTATGTTAATTGGCAATTTGCAAAGATCACATTTGCAAAGTTGTTGAAAAGAAAATCATGGCAGTGGATGTGGGAAGAGAACCGCGGAAACTGCGTCGATTGAGAAAACAAGTGGATGAAATTATTTAATTACAAATTGACTTATTATTATTTTAGCTGCAACTAGTCATTCGACAATGGCTGTATCGTAAACAGATAATTTGAGTCGGCCTTTTGTGTGATTGTCAACGTTGGATCACGTCACATGATCAAGGCAAAAGACTATAAAATTATTTGCTTTTCCCCATCTACAAACGCGTTTTGATTTCGTCAACAAACATAACATGGGGTCATCATTAAGTTGGGTATATCTTAAATGATATATAAAGTCGGCTGACCTGCTCGTAAGAATCTGTTTATTAAACATATTTCTTAAAAGGATATTGTCGCATGAGATCACATCACTTGCATGGCTGGATTTGATGAGGTGAACATACAGCGAAAGTTCACGGACGACGTCAGGAAACTCTCTTTTTTCACCCACAATACATTTAAACGAAAAATCAACATCTTCACACCCAGTTTTCGAAGCAGACAATCTTCTATTGAACAACATGGATCGTGATTATTGAAGCCATGCATTAAATCACAGAAATGTCTATAAATCTGCCGGCCAACTTGGCCGCCTATGTTGAAGTTTTGCATAAACTTGGATTCATTCCACACTGACACTACTTTGATCTAAAGTGAAGTCAACCATAGCGAAATGATTATAGCTTAGTTGTTACCAATTAATGGCTACGACCACCAACCTCTTCTGCTATTATAAAAAGCCACTCCTCTAAACATTCAACACCAGCACTGCTCTACCACATCTGCAGAGCGTTAAGTCATGAGGACCAGTTGTGCGATTGCATGTATTGCGTTGCTGATCTTGTGTTCGAGTCCTGCCAATGCTCAGCTCAGTTCGACGTTTTACGATAAAACGTGTCCAAAGGCACTCTCGACTGTGAAAGCTGCCGTAAAAGCTGCAGTCGCTAAGGAGAAACGCATGGGCGCGTCCTTGGTCCGCCTTCACTTCCACGACTGTTTTGTCAATGTAAGGTTTTTGATAGATAATCTTTCCTTTTTTCGTTATCAGGTTTTCTGACGTTCTTATCCAATTCAACAAGTTCTTTAATTTTAGTTTTAATTTGCAGGGATGTGATGGATCGATACTGTTGGATGATTCCGCCAACATAACGGGAGAGAAAACAGCAGGTCCTAATGCCAATTCTGCCAGAGGATTCAACGTTATCGACACCATCAAGACTCAAGTGGAATCAGTTTGCAGTGGAGTTGTGTCTTGTGCTGACATTCTCACCATTGCTGCTCGCGATTCCGTTGTTGAGGTACTTACTCTTCTTCGCTGCTTCTCTTACCATTGTTTTATAATGTTGCTCGTGATTAATCCTGCAATCTGCGCAGTCGGTGAAAGAAAAGCAGCATCTTTCTAAACTTGCCGTGGAACTCTTTCCAATGAAATTTAGAATGAAGCAAAAGATTTCAAACCTAATATTTCTTTTGGAAAATTTATTAGTCTCTTTTTCTTCCTATTGCCATGGTATTGTTTGTAGGTTTTTCTTTCTGATAAGATTTTATTCAAATGGCTTTCTTTCTTTAGTAGTTAATTGTTTCTTTTAGTTTCTCAAGTGAACGTTGTTTACAAAATCTTTACATATTCTTAGTGTTGTTTCATGAAAGTAAACCGTCATATTTCTCTATCACGTTTTTACATAGGATAGTCGCATTCTTGATCCAGGGTGAGTCCTCATTAAAATAAAATGCATTTAGTTAAGCAAACGTACAATAGTTAAATTGTAGATTTGTGGTTCTTAATAGCAAGATTGAAATCCCACCTAAATGTTGATGTCTGAAATGATGTCCCCAATTCATATCCTCGCCCTACTGATCAGAATCCTGTACCTTTTTATATATAGATTCTATAAATTCTATCTAGTTTCTACAATTTCTATCTTTTCTAGATGAATAACATTTTATAAGCTTTGTAAAAACGCTTCCCCAAAAGATTTTGCCTCTTACATATGGATAGATTGTACAGATTCAGTCTTTTCCGATGAATAAAATTCGCAACCTCTATAGAATTTAGAAGTCTGAGGTTCTATGGAAGTTATTCTATATATTTCAACTTCAGTTACTAAGGCTTCGTATATTGTTATTGCTAGTTGGGAGGACCAACATGGACGGTACAGCTGGGAAGGAGAGATGCAAGAGCTGCAAGTCTGAGTGGCGCAAACAGCAAAATCCCCGGTCCCGCATCCAGCCTCAGTGCACTCATCACAGCTTTTAGTAATCAAGGCCTTTCTACCAAAGATATGGTAGCCCTTTCGGGTACTTTTATTGCACATGCTGAATATCCATTCCATTCGAATATCAAGATAACTAAAATTATATTTATATTTAATGGAGTGAATGTATTAATTTTCAGGAGCTCATACAATTGGTCAAGCAAGGTGCACCACATTCAGAACTCGCATCTACAATGAAACAAATATCGAAACTGCATTCGCTACTTCCGTGAAAGCTAAATGCCCAGGAAGTGGTGGTGACAACAACCTGTCTCCCTTAGATGTGCAAACTCCCATTACCTTTGATAACAACTACTACAAAAATCTCAGAGTCCAGAAAGGACTTCTTCATTCCGACCAGGAACTCCTCAACGGAGGATCCACCAATTCTCTAGTTACTTCGTATGCTACAAATCAGAATACTTTCTTCAGAGATTTTGCTACTGCCATGGTGAATATGGCAAACATCAAACCTCTTACCGGTTCCAGAGGTGAGGTGCGCAAGAGTTGTAGAAAGCCCAATTAATTTAACTGTATTCCCTATGTTTGTGACTTGATTGGTGTGTAGCAAATTTGTTGGACCGTTTACAAGTGTCGAAACATTATCAAGCTCTAGTAGAATAAACAAGCATTGCACTACAAAGTATGTAGCAGCATTTTGGTATGAATCTATTGAAATTTTAAAGTACATGTCTTGTTCTACTATATCTCCTGCAAAGATATCTTGTGCTTCTCAATTTTGATAATAATATATTAAATAATAAATATAATTTAGTACAAGCCAGTTTTCTATAATTTACAATCAAATGATTAAACAACAAATATTAATTTACAAAATTAATTGTTAAAGGGGAATAAAACAGCCAACAAGAGTAACTTCTCGGTAGCATTGAATTTTGTTTCTTCTAATATAAAAATAAACTCTTCATAAGATTATAATTATTTATAGTTAAGTTTTGTGAACTCTACTCACATTTACAAATGTAGATATTGCATATTGTTTGAAGATCTAATTTTGTATATCTACAATTTTGTATTTTAATTTAGTGAAATCTGATTTCTTTTCTACCATTAAGAATGAATTGTATTTAAAAATATCATGAGTAGATTTTCAAATAATTAGTGTGAAGTTCTCATGTTTCAATTGTTAGAATGTTTGGCTTCACAACCTTGGAAAATGTTGATAAAAATAAATGCATGTCAACATATCTTAGGATGCGATCTTTGACATATATAAATCCTTTTGAGCATTTCAATTGAAATGTTCTCATAGTTAAATATTCTAGTTTTCCCTTAGGAATTTAATAATTACTAAATATTTCCAGGATGTAAATTAACACTTAAATAAATATGTTAAATTAATTATAAAAATGTCACTAGAATTGGTTCATGGTGGGCAAGATGATTGTTGGATTAGGGGTCCCTTTGTGTGCATGGGAATGATCTCAAACCCGTAAGATTGACAAAGCAATGAAATTATAATTATGATGTAGTAGATGAATGTTTAAACAAGAGACCAAATCAATTTCAAATGTATAAACAAATGTTATAGATTTAAATATATGAATGAATAGTAGTAGGAAAAGAGTCCTAACCATGTATAAGATTGTCTCATTGATTAATATGTAATTTCATTAACATATTATTGCAAAATACATAAAAAATTAATAGAAATTAGCATGGGTATATAAATTTCAACATTACATTTTAATCCTACTTTGAGGTTGATGTGAATTCTATAATCATTTTCAATTTGAAAGAAAATATTCACTTACAAATTTGAATTATAATGGACTCTAGAATATATTTCTATGTGTTCATCATCCTTAGTATGCATGTTCAATGGAAACCCACAAAAAATAGAAAATGTATACAATCAATATATTTTATATTACAAGTTATTTCTGATAGAAAATTCAAGCTTATTAACTATCTAGGAAATATTAATAGAAATAATTGGTGTTAGGATATATTTCTATTTCTATTAGATTATTTTATAATGCTTTTGATTATGCCTCTTAGGTGTAGATAGTTATGTAGTTTATCTATTCTCTATATGTTCTTCTACTCATGGTTAAATAATATCAAACACTCTACCTCTCACATTGGTATCATTTCCCTACTAGTCCTTTTTCCTACAAAGAGAATGAAAGGTGATTAGTTGGTTCCATAGAAGTTTAAATGTAAGCAAATGACCCATTAAAATCATATTTAAATGGATATGATTCGTTCAACCTCAACTTACATCCACCAGAGTTTAGACATTTTTTATGCAAATGTTTGGATACTATATGGAGTAATTAGTATGTTTCATGATTTTTGGTTTGGAGACTCATATTTTTTTATAAATACATCTAGAATAAATAAATTAGTCACATACATTTCTTTAACAAATTAAAATAACAATCAAGTCAAAAACAAAATGTATGTAATATGTCGATTGTTAATAAATATAACAATGTTCTTGGACAACAAAAATGAATAATTTCGTGGAAACTTCTATTTTTAGCCAATTACTTCTACTTGATGATAAAAGCTTAAATGAAGATATTATTCTTTTTAATCAATTATGGAATTATCTCATATAGTGCAACTATACCCTATTATTATGTAATTCAAATCTACAAGGTCAATTTTCTATAATTGGTCTAGGATTATGTGTATCGATTACAATCATATATTCTTGGAAGAAAGAGTCAGGGGAAAAAAAGTATTAATTAAAAATAAATTAATTGATGTTATCTTTGCAGCACTTGATGAAGCCCCTATAGACTCATCTATTACATAAAATGAAATAAGTGTACTAGTTTTTTTTGTAGAATGATGGCATCAAAGGATGGAGGAATTCATATCATCTCAAGTTAAAGCTTCTCACTTTGATATGTTGTCTTACTTGATAACTATTTTTAGTGGTCATATCTTATAAATTTCCTTTTTATTTTAATTTTTTAATACACACAAATTTCAGGAGTGTGCATATTGTAAACATTTATTTTGGATACATGTTCAAGATTTGACATTGAGCTTAGTTGTGTATTTTGATAAAGTGAGTTTTTCAAAATATGATCAAGAATTATACACTGTTAAAGTCATTAGAAAATGATGGATTTTTATCATATCTCAATACTGATTATTGTTTAATAATTTTAGACACTATGATTCAAGTGTTTGGGAGTAAGAACTCAAGAATTCATATTGAAGCTCTTGTTAGAGATGCATCTATTTTGGACCAACTAGGGCTTGAACTTAGGACCTTCCTTTTTTTATTGGAGTACTCTACCAACTAATATACTATCCCCTATTGGCTATCCATTCATAGTCTAACTATTTCTTATTTCCAACACCCTCCCTCCCTCTCCCCCTGAAGAAATATTTTATGTTCTTATAGCTTCTAGCTTGGATTTGATACCACTTGTAAGAGCTACTAGTCATTAGGACCACGTACAACTTGAACCTAGGACCTTTCATTTTCTAATAGAGTGCTCTACCAATTGATCTACTAGCTCCTCTTTGTGAGCCCAATTTTTGTTCGAGTGTGGCTTTTTTTCAATAGCTACACCCTTCCAAGGGTCATGAGGCAACTTGATGGAACCCCACTTGATTCATGGTTTGTTTCTTCAAAAAATGATCTTCAGTTATATTTTGTAATCAACAAGTGTTGTGATGTAATCCTTAAGTGGGGGTTCCTTGGTACTTTTTGTTTATAAATAATGTATTAAGGTGATAACCATAGATTAGATTTCTATTTCTATTACATTATTTTTTAGTGTTGTCAGCTCTACCTATTAGGTGTAGATAGTTATTTAGTTTACACGTGTAATTCTCTATTCTATATATGTTCTTCTTTTTACTATTAAACGATACCAAGTATGTTCCCTCTAAAATAGAAAGAAAAAAGGGTTTGAATAAGTTCTATAAAAAGTGATCGTATGTTCCATCCTATGTGAAGATCATAGGATGACATTTAATATTTACACTACCGTGTTATCTTGAAATAAATAATAAAGACTTATTATAATTTCTAAATAGGAATGCAAGTTATAAGATATAATTCTCTTGATTGGGTGCATCCATCAATTACAAGGAATTAAAGCAGAGACAATAATACTACATGAGATATTAAATTAAGTAAATATTTATTATAGATATAAATCATGTAGATTGATATCTATAATAAATGCATCATATACGATGTATCTATAAATGTTTTCTCATTTATTTTTTATCTTTTGGAGAACAATTTTCTCCCACTAGGATTTATCCTTTTCTTTGTGTTGTGAGAGATTGTATTATAAATGGGTACCTAACATGACTGAGTAGTGGGGTAGAAGCATAAGGATTTTGGGAGAGAAAAATTATGAGGAAAAATAAAACAATGGATTAAGATGTATGTGAGATGATGGTTGTAGATGAGGTTTTATTGTAGGCCTTTATTATTGTTCTTGGAGGCATTTTATAGTTCTTGTTTCCTATGACGGATCAAGTGGAGATTGTTTTTTAAGTTATACATATTTTACTACTAGTGTAGCTGATGTGCATTGGTTTCCCATTTAGGCACTCTTTATTTTTAGAAGCCATGAGCTTATTCTTGGAATATTACATTAATATAGGTTATCTTATTGTTTAGGTTAATAATTTAATAGTTGGTTAATAGTTAAAAAGGTAAATCTATAGAGAAATATTAGTTTCTTTGTTGTAGAAGCTAGTTGGTTATTCACAAGAAAGTCATAAGGCTTTAGAAAGATAATGAGATTGTATAAAAAATCATCCTATTTTGAATTATTTGAATATGATTTTATATGCTTTCATATGGTTTTAGAGGACATAAAGTCATTGTATGTGTAATAGTTACATGTCTATTGAATAATTTATTCTATAGTCACTTAATGCTCACAATTAGTGGCTCATTAGAAGTTAATTACATGCTGAAATATTTGACTATTGTAGCAACATTTTTACACTTCAATCATTAGAAATTACATTTTCATTTTGGAAACCACATATTAAATTATTTGACCGACTTCCACATACTACTACGCAAAATTTTGAGTTATAATTACCTTCAAATTTACTATCCAATAAGGTATGAATGTTACTTTATATATTACTCTATTAATCAAGCTATAGACTTGGTCTTCTAATTAAATAAATATATAATATACAAAAAAAAAATTCATTAATTTATATTCTCATTACTCACATTACCTTTCAAACAAAGGATAAAGCATGTGAATATAAAACACACTTCTCCATAAATAAGAAATGCCTTCAGTATGAATCTTACTTGAAAATATTTAAACATTGATGCATAGTGAATAAAACTAAAAATTAACAGTATAAATTAGAAGCCTAACAAAGTGTTTATCAAATTGTCAGTGGTGAAGAGAAATTGAAGAGGGTGTAGGAGTTGAGGTACCTTATTTCTAGCTGCTTTTCTTAGAGAGAAAAATAAATAAAAATAAAGAAAGAAACATATCTAGTACTAGCTGATATGATTTCACTTGATTCAGTATTGAGGTTGTCCTTTTCTCAGAGTTCTGGAAGAATGGAATTTACATGACTTACATTGCATGCATATATTTTTGAATCAGACAAACCAAGGCTTTTTTTTTTTCTTCCAAGAGTACAGCTAGAGGTAAGATAAAATTTAGAAATTAAGACCCAATCAAGGCAAAAACAATATTGTAAAATGGCCTAAATTATTTCCATATTGGCATATAAGGAAGATATGATTCCATTCACAACTAGATATTATTTCAAGTTTCTCTCTTTTTTGATAAACAAATATGATAAAAAAAAATTGGTTTTTCTTGTTGTTTTCATTGTGGGGAATATTTGGAAAAAACTTAATTTGTTGGTGTTAAATCGAGAGCATGGCCTAGAAAGGATAGATGAGGATTTATTGTAGCAGTTTGAATAGTCATTTATGTTCTGAACAAATAATATGTACTAAATGACTATGTGAATATAGGAAAGAAAAGTTTAGTGCTTTATATGTTATTTATAACCTGAATATCTTATAAACTTAGATCAAAATCATGGTTTCTTGTACAATTTTTATGTTCACCAAATCATTTATGTTATGTTTGGAAGAGATAATTTCAAATTCATATACCTATGTTATTAGAGAGATGAATAAGAAATCAAATTAATAGATTATGAAGAAGATATCAATACAGGTTGGAGGCAATAGAGGTGGGAGGTTTCTTATCATCCCAATCTAACTTCTTGTTGGTGGATTATTTAGTTCAAGAGGGAACCACATTTCTATCCCTGATGAAAAGAGGTGGCTTGGCATTATGTTTCCCTTCAATAAGGAAGGGTGCAAGATTGTGATGATTTGTTAAGCACTTGAGAAGAAATTAGACACACTCTAAGGAGATGTCAATTTTTGGATGAAACACATCTCATGTGGAGAAATTTACTGGTGATATGTGCAGAAAAGGAGGATATATTTTTTTATTATGGATAAAATAGGTTTTGAAGGGACCTAAAACCCTATATATAAAATGCTACCATTAGCTAAACATTAAGAACCCAATAACCAACCAAAAAAAAAACTAAACTAGAAAGAGGGGAAAAAAAGACAAGTAGAGAACATGCACCTAAATAATATTTTTCATGGCCACATTGCCTCCAGGTTCCAACTAAAAACTTCCTGGAGTGATTTTATTTAGTTCACAGAGATCTTGAGAAAAGCGCAGTACTACCCTCTTCATAATTCTTGTAGTTTTGGTGTATGGGCTTTTATTTTCTTCCACATTTTCTTAATCCTTTTTCTCCCCAATTTCCAAATTCACAACAATAGATAGCTTAGCCTAGATTTTTTTAGAAATCCATAATTTCATGAATTTTCTCTATTGTGTTTGTATATACCTTGTGGCTTAAAGTGACGAGGGTACAAAGATTAGAATTTATACTTTTGAATTAGTTTTGTAAAGAAACAATTCTACACTTCAATTCCATCCTCGTAGTTTCAATATCCATTTATACTTTCTTTAGTGAGGCAAGCAGAGCTTCACTCTAATTTTCATCCAAGGGGGCATATTTTTGCCACTATCTCTCTATCTAATTATGTATAGCCCTTACCTTTATACTTATTTGATTAATTTCTTGCAACATCCACTTGCTCATCGAAAAAGAGTCAATTAGGGCACTATAAGAAATAACCATAAGATCAGGTGGACAATCATGCTCATAATTGAGGAGAATCAAAAGAGAGATCATGAGGAATAGGGGATGACCCTCCCTACATGAATTAGGATACTGGACACGACAAGAAGAATCATCATGGGGAGATGAGAGAGGGGTCATCATTTTGGGATTGTTTTCGGATGGGCCTCTCTTCTTGGGAAATCTAGGGATATGACCCTCCTTTTTGGGGGAAATTAGTTATGAATCATCTTCTATCTCCTAGTTGTCCCTTTTAGAATATAGATTATCAGACTCCTCTTTTCATATTTCTTCCTCCTCATCCACAAAAATAGGGGAGGCCCTATCTTTTAATTTAGAAGGGAAGGCTTTGATTTACAGAACTGCATAATTAATAAAAGAAGACCCTCATTCAATGCCAATATTTAAGGAATTTTTCAGTGATCCTTAATAATATTTGATAGAGAAGAGAATATGTAAAATAAGAAAGAAATAAATATTTTATGGTATAAATTATTAAGCAAGATAAAATGATGATTGTAAAAAATAGAGAATCTTCCATAAAGGGATAAATATTGAATGATTACCTTCAATACCACCACAAAGAGCTTCTCGATAGATCTCAATGTGTATCCACTCTTTTTATTCTTGACCAAAGTATCCCATTTGTCGTACTTGATAAAACTATCCACAACATTATCTTAATCCTTCCTACTCTTGAAGAATTTTTCCTGGGATTCATTAAAAGATTAATAATAGTGGAAACAAGCTCATAAATAACTTCTCACTTTTTTTGCAAACATATTAAATATCCCATTCTTCCAATTATTAGTAAAAATTATAGTAATATTGAGATTAAATCCATAGAGACATTAAAGAAAAGGAGTAACCTACCCCTTCGTCAAAATCCTTGAAATCATGGGTTCTTTGTTCACCTTATCATAGTTGAAGGGTTCAAGATAAAAAAAATTTCTCCCCACATTGTTTTTTTTAACAAGTTTCTCTATGTAATTTAAAATGGTATATTTCCAAAAGATGGAGGCCACATTATAATAATAAAAAGGACTAAACATACTCAAAAAGAATGCGAGGAGAACATCCAGACTCCTGTAAAACTAATAGAAATTATCAAATAAACTTCCAATCAGTACCCCAGACATGTCACCTTTCAAAATGAATCATTTCCAAGACACTTCCGCTAAGGGATTCATTCATTTTCTACATTAATTCCTGATCACTTTGGACCTCCAAATTTTTGAAGTAATCCGCTAAAGTATTACCAGCTTGATAGGTATGAGGAATCTTACATTATTAAAAAGAATTTGTGATGTTCTTTGACTCCTATATCCAATATTTTATTGTTTGATAGGGATAATGGTTTCCGTTCAAATATTTAATGATATTATTAGTCTCATTCGTTCCAAACCATGGTACAATTCATTTCTTTAGCCAATTTAAGGTCGTGGTAGGCATCAATAACTTCTACAATATGGTTAATATGGCTTCCCAAGGGGACCCCCACCATGGATAAGAACCCCCCATATTCATTACTTAGCACTTTCCCACACCCACTCGGCCCAAGGTTACCCTTAGCTACCCCAGAAAAAACAAATGATTATTTTTATGATACTTTAGGATTCATTAGACATGAGCATAGAATAGAAATATCATGTACAACTCTAGAGGACATATTATAAATTTTTTAAGTCCACATGTGGAATTTTTAAGGAAATATATCTCATTGACCATGGAGGATGGGAACACTTTTATGCTCTCTAAAGTTTTGTAGATAGTTTCAAGTTCTACAATAAGGAGATCCATTGATATAGCTAGTTTGGTATTTCCTAGGTGTGAAAGGAGGATTAGCGAACATGCACTTCATAAAAATCTCTAGAAGGGATAGGTTCAAATATTTTTCAATTTTCCACTCCTATTTGAATTAATATTATAAAGGGAGAATGTTGGAATATTAATTTAATGTATAGGTTAGTTAATAGCTAAGAGTAATAAGTTGAAACTTACTTGATTTTTAAATAGATGGAGTAATAGGTAAATATTAATTTCTTTCCCTTGTAGAATCTAGATGGTTACTCATGGGAGAGTCATAAGGATTTAAAACGCTAATGATATTGTAATTAAGATCAACCCATTTTGAATTAATAGAATAGAATTTTCTAAAATTTCACTTATGAAGGTTCAAGGGGACATGTTTCTATCTTTATCTCCTCATGAGATGACTATAATCCCAATGTTCTTCTCAATATAATTATGGTCTATTTTTTTATACTTATAACTATATTTTATGATATATTTTGATCTATCTATGTGGGGACCTTGATCCAAAGGAAGTTTTTGAGATTTTGTGTAGAATATCTATCATTTGGATAGCATTCCTAAACACGTATCTACTCTTTCTATTTCTTTTAGTAGCATTTGGAGATTGTTTTGGAGGTGCCTTTTTATAGCTCTACAAGGAATTGTATTCTTTTTCCAACTTTCTTAGCTTAGGACATTACCATTTCTAGTTCAAACTTTATTTTCTCTTTCTTCGTTACTTCCTCATGCTTTGTGAAGATCTATTGACTGGTCATTTATCACGAGATAAATGACTGGCAATAAACTACTTATTTATTTATTTATTGAAGATATATATATATATATATATAATTTTATTTTTTATTTTTTATTTTTTTCAATAGTCTCATAGGATTTATCTGACATAAGCTACAAAACATCAACCCTCCCTCTTAGCAAGGGAGGATAAAATCCATCCAATAGAGCAATACATAGTTAATTGTGAAAATTTTATTTTGATATCACATTACTGTGATATCATAGATATGGCCTGACCAGGGATATCAAGTGTCATGATATTCACCATAACTCATAGATTCATAAAAATATCATTTCATATTATTGAGAGCATCAATCTCTTTGTATAAATGTTTCTACAAACATCAACACTCCCTCTTAGCTAGGGAGGATAAATGTCAACATTTATGTGACACTCACTTGTACAAAAACAACATGTGACCAAATAAAACACCAAAAATTATAGATAGATGACCAAATTTGGTCACGTGACTAGTGGTAGTTTATTGCCGGTCATTTATCTCGTGACCAAATTTATGACTAAATTATTTTATTCATTTATTTGGTCATTGATTTGGTCATATATTTAGACATTTATTTGGTCATTTATTTGGTCATTTGGTAGTTTATTTGGTCATTTATTTGGTCATTTGGTAGTTTATTTGGTCATTTTGTCATTTATTTGGTAGTTTATTTGGTCATTTATTTGATCATTTGGTAGTTTATTTTAAGAGAAAATAAAAGTTGTGTATTATCTTAAAAATTGTATCTGAAAGAGTGTCTTAAATTATTGTTTTAAAAATTGTCTTAAATGATTGTCTTAAACTATTATCTTAAAATTTGTTTTAAAAAGTGTCTCTATAACAGGGTGCGGTGGAATTGAACCACCATCCTCCTACTTGTGAAGCTGGCACTCTTCCATTGAGTTAGCACCATTTAAAAACAATCAATACCCTTCAAAATCTAGGGTCTTAAAATATCCTTTGGTTTATAGTAAATTTTAAGATTGGATACTAGTTAAGCACATGTTTGGTGAAGACAAAGAGATTTTTCTCTTTCTAGGAGATTTCTCTACTATAGGACCCGTTGTTAGCTTGGACATTATTTCAGTGAAAAGGTGGATTGAAGCATAAAAATATTGTGCATGAGACTTTGGTGCACACATACGCATATTTATACATTCTTTGAATGTTCATCTTTTACTTGTAAAAAGTAAATTAAAAAAAATTAATCTGCTTAAATAAATCTAAACTAACCATTTTTGTAAATTCGTAACAATTTTAAATTTTGTTGGGTATTTTATACAAAACTAAAAAATAATACAGGTAGCATAGAATTACTTGACATATATTCATGGTAGAATTTTCAATCATTAGAAACTGTATAAAAAAACCTCATAGACTCCTGATCTCTACACTATTTATCCTGAAAATTGCCTTTGTTGATTCAAATTTCATCTATGTTGATTCTACTCATTTCTCACCTTAGCATCGAAATCACGTAAAGTAACAATTTAGCTAGAAATTATCTTATCTACAATTGAATCTTGATCAACTAAGAACTATCCTATCAAACAAGAAATTTCAAGTAAAGCATATAGGAAGTTGTTAAATTACCATTAATCAATAGGAAAAGCTAACTAGAGTGCAAAGTGTAAAATAATTAAAAAACATTAGATAATAAACACAAATTGATCCCATAATATTTGTGAATAAACTCATCAACACAGAAATATGGCATGCATGGAAAATAACCTACCGATCCTTTCAATCTAAAATTTGTCACCAATTTTAGCCTTAACCAAGTTGGGAGTTTAATATGCATCTAGTATCACTTCTCTTAGCTTAGAATTTATATTAGATTTAATCAATCATCTAGTTCACTTGGATTCTGAGTAAGAAAAAGAAAAAAGGAAAATATGAGATGTATAAAACTCTTACTACCTTCTATGTATTATAAATCTCTCTCAAATCATTGCAATCTAATAAGATATTAACATCAAATAGAAATAGCTTATCAAACAACCTAACCTCTACTTTAAAGGGATCCACTCCAGGAGATGCTTTTGTGACCCAGTGGAGAACACATTGAATTGAATTAGATGGTAATTACTTATCAAAATATTCATTAAAGGAAACAAAAAAAAGAATAAACATAAAACAAAAGATCACATTTAGTGCGATATATCTCAACCAACAATGTACAAGTCCTGGGATTCAACATCTAAGAAATTTTATATCATGTGAACTGACTAAAAAGGGAAGAATCAACAATGGCCTTAAGATATATCATGTTGAATTTTGGATGTAGAGCACCTCAACCTAGAGAGAACAAGTTCTGAGATACACCATCTACGCCAAGGTACATCCATAGTGTGACTGAAAAGGCTACAGTTAGACATAGTCTCGAAATGTAAAATTATGTACAACATACCATATTCTTAACTCAATTAATAAGGTACAAGTCCTAGGATGTAGCATTTAAGTAAAACTTCTTGGCGTGAGGCATAATGTTTATCGCCCTTGAATCTAATTGACTTTTGTTTGATCATTTATTTATTCAAAGTTTTCAATACTTGAGAGAACTCTTATTGTCTTGGGGTATCAAGGTTTTCCCTCCTTTTCTTCATCATCTCTTGTTTCTCTTCATTTTATGTATTTTGTTTCTATAATTTAAGTTGGGCAATATAACTTTGTTGAAATTACATATTATCAAATTTTTCATGAATATGACACCAAATTATCTAAGCTAATAGAACAAAAAATTTGATGACCAATCATTCCTTAGCCCTTAGATTTAGAAGCTTAAACCCTTGATATCATTAATATGTAACCACAAGCATAGTAGTAGCAACTTGAGTAACAGAACTATATCTGTAGCTTCAACATTGGAACACCATTACAGATGCCTTTCTTATCAACTATTTTACTCAATAAATAATGAATATTTTGATCTGACATGCAATGAGAGTGTCACTAATTAAGTACGATGGAATAATTATACACTAGAAATCTAGCAAACTAAGAAAAAAAGGAATCGAGGGATACAAAGAGTTGGATTGCAGGATAAGAATTGGAAATACTCACATTCACAATAGATAGAATTTGGCATATAAATGTCAATGAAACAAGCTTCTGTGTAGCCCATCCTAGGAAACAACATCTCTTTCAAATCTAGCTATGTAAGACATCTTGATGATTATTACTGTCATAATTGGGTCAATGAAAAAACATCATTTCAATCTCTTTGGTGGAAAATTCATAAAACTGGACATATGTGCCTTTTGATTTCAGCCAATCAAAGTCATAAAAGTCAATGAAAAACATCATTTAAGAGACAATGTGTACTCTAAGAACTTTATAATTGCAGACCAATACAGTCCAAATTGATTAAGTACATGAATCCTTAGGATGTACAAGAATACTATAGTCCTAAGTGTAGTTCTAGGATTGTTGTAAAAAAATAGTCCATTGTTGGGAATTGAAAAGGGAATGGTGTCTCTAGGAGCACTATAAACTAAGTGATTGGACAATGCACATGTTGGGAGGAACTATCTTATGTAACAAGGGATTCAGAGACTTGTATTGTGAAAGGAAGTGTAGACAATCCTATCTAATTTATCTTCTAAAAAAATAAAATCATAGTAGACCAGTTTGACATCTTCATACTATGCTAAATTTGATTTGTAGATATTACCTTTTTATATAGATTTCTCAACCAACTTATTCAACCATGGATATGCAGGATCAACATAGATAGAAAAGTAAGTTTTATTGAATATTTACCTGGCTATGATTGTAGGCTCCATTAGCCCTTCTCTGAATTCCATCTAGGATTTCCCAAGCCCTACTAATAGAACCAAAATTGTAACAGCAATTGTTAGTATCTTAAGAACAAGGAAGCATTGATGGATATCTCTTCAATGAAGCAATTATAATTAGCTTCATAAATATCACGTCAAGTAGTATTTTTTTAGATTTTGTTGAATATTCCATTAGTTTAAGCGGCATTCATATAATAATTTTCAAAGTGAAACAAATATAGTCTTCTTTTGTTCAAATTTAATTTTTCTTGTCATCTCTTTACTAATGGAAAATGAAAATGTTGCAAAAATTCTTATTCAGTTTGATTACTCCACTGTGCTATTGGGATTGACCCATCAAGATAGAAATTTTTATTTGTTTATCAGTATGATTTTTATCTATTCTTTATGCATGTATCTAATCCACAGCTGAGATTTTAAAGTTTTCTGGATTAGAAGCTTAAATATAGTTTGCGTTCGTCATGTCTCTGAATTTGTTGCACTTGTATGAAGCAGTTTAGCACTTGTATGAATCATTTTTAGACACATCTCTTAAATGTATTCTCTTACTCCTCTATGCCCTCCACATTATATATTACCTCTACATCATAGTTGCATGGAGACAAATATGAATACAGTATCAGATATCGATGTCACAATTTTAAAGACACTAATACAGATAGGGTGGTTATAAAAATACAGATATTCAATTATTTATACATGTAAGATTCCAAAGGCATAGAACACAACACTAAAAGTACTTGTTTTTATATATTTTGGTTTAATATGTCTAGAATATGAATGCATTCATTGAAATGTCTATAGAAACTTTCATACAAATGCAATTGGAAGATGTATCCAATGAAGGGTGGGAAAATTTATCTGAACTAGGACATGCCAGTGATAGAATTATTTGGTTATGTTGGGTACATCCAGTCATGTTGGAACATGATTTAGGGGCTTGGGAACATTTAGTAACATTATATGATGTGTCCAATAGAATTAGGGAAGATAGGGAACTCATTTAAGGTGTCTAAAGGTGATTATCTCAAAGGTTGGGAATGACTATCACAGGGATAGTAAATGGAACATTGTCTGATTTGTAAAGTAAGAAGATAGAGCTTGTAATATAAGATTACAACCTACTGACAATGGAAGAGAGAAACCTCTCTAAATACCCATGAATAGAGTAAAAATTCATCGCCCACAACAAACAGGCTGAATTAATTTAGCTTTAAGGGTCCGTTGGTTTCATGGAATTTGTGCATGCTGGAATTGCCAATTATTCTAGAATTGAATTGATTCTGGAATTCTTTTATTCTCAAAACAAATTCTAGAATATCGGCTTGTCCTGTTTGGTTCACCTGGAAGATGACTGAGAAGATGCAAATTCTGTGTTTGGTTCCTCACAACTAGAATTGGAATTTTGCTTTTGCTTTTGCACACATACACATATATACACACACATATACACACATACACATATATACACACACATGTGTGTATATATACACACACACACATGTGTATATACACACACATATGTGTATATTTATACACACATGTATATACACACACATATATACACACATATATATACACATGTATGTATACACACATATATATACACATACATGTATGTATATACACATGTGGGTAAATGTACAATACTATGTCGCAGTAAAGGACATTTTAGAGGGGTCCGGCCGTACCCCTTCTGGCCGGAATAGGTCCGGCCGGAATGGGTCCGGCCGGACCCTTGTGGCGCTTTTTAGGTGCCAAGTGGTGCCTATGTGGTGCGGGGGGTTCGGCCGAACCCGGTCTGGCTGGACACGATCCGGCCGGAAGGGGGTCCGGCCGGACCCCCTAGATTTAATAAAAGGGCAAAAAAAGGCCCGCGCGCGTCATTTGCATTCAGCGGGTGGGGGTTTAGCAGAGAGCTACAGGGGTATTCCGGCCGGAAGGGGTAAGT
>MU225669.1:185991-207451 GCA_018584345.1 Thuja plicata
GTTGATATCTTTGGGGACATTAGCTTCGTTGAGAGCTTTGTCCAGAATCTGCCTATGAGCAGGCGAGATTTTTAATAGCTCAAAAATAGTTATCTAAGCATTAGTCCTTTGAAGCTGGTCAAGGATGGTATAACCAGTAGCAGGAGGCATTGGGACCACCTTTGTGGTCTTGTTGGTGGAACCAACAATAGTCTTATTCATAGTTTGTTTTAGCGCAGATGTAGCAAAAGGAGGGTCAGGACCCTTTATAGTGATTTTAGCATTAGATCGAGTAACAACGTTTGCACAATCCTTAGATGTTTCAGATTGAGGATTAGGACCTTTTATTACGAATGGGATTCTGGGTTTAAAAACATTCCTATTTCCCTTTCTAGAAAACATATTGCAATATTCCACTCCCATTGGTTCAATCATGTTGATCACGTTATCGTAAGTGGTATTGGCGTAATTAACTTTAGCATTATTATTCTGATCATTGGAGGATTCACCTTTCTCATGATGAGAGAAATGGTCTTTGAATGCTTGATGATATGAATTATGGTTATGATCCCCCACATGAATGACCTGGTCATCAATCATGTCTTGAATTTTATGTTTTAGTTGGTAACAAATAGCAGTCCTGTGACCTTTATTCTGATGATAATCACAATAGTCATTCTCTTTCCACCAAGAAGGTCTTGGTTGTGGATTGTAGAAATGTTTCTCCAAAGGATTAAGCATGTGACTTTGCACCAAATTTTTGAAAACCACATCAAGTGTTTCTCCTAGAGGGGTAAATTCACGCTTGGTTCATGGTGTCCAAGGTTTGTTACCAGCGAATTTAGAGGGTTGTTGAGTGTTAGTCACAGCCTTTGCAATAGCTTTGGTCACTTGTATACCCTCTGTGAGATTAAAGATTGGTTTTGAAGAATTTGAATTTGCGTTATCGACCACCCCATCATTCACAACATCTCTATTTTTGTTGGGGTATTTACCTTTGTCTTTGGATGATGACGAATTATGCTTGTTATCCTTAGATAAAGTTAGTTCGCCCTTTTTAACCAT
The DNA here is from genome assembly GCA_018584345.1 of Thuja plicata. Taxonomy (NCBI): domain Eukaryota; kingdom Viridiplantae; phylum Streptophyta; class Pinopsida; order Cupressales; family Cupressaceae; genus Thuja; species Thuja plicata. Next base: position 187,036 of record MU225669.1, read on the forward strand.
AAAGGCTTCTATTCTCACAACCTATTTTATCATACTATCAAAGTTAAGGGGACCTTGAAGTTGAACTTGATACCCGAAGTTAGGGGTGAGATTATCCAAGAATATGTCAAATTTCTCAGACTCGGTTATTTTGCGAGGGTACTTTGTACAAAGTTGTCTCGATCTTTGGAGAAACATCAAGAATGGTTCCCCTTGATTCTATTTAAGGTTGCAAATATCCCTTATGTTAAAAAGATGTTGAATATTGTGAGAATAGTGTTGCATAAAAAGATTAGCAATTTCGTCAAAAGTTTTGATGCCAGTGGGCAATCATGAGAACCATTCCATAGAGGGCCCACCTAAAATTTGTGGGAAAAGATGCATCAAATACGTTTGATAATGCATAAACTCCATTGACAAGGAACCAAACTCTCTCAAATGATCCTGAGGATCAAAGGTGCCTAGATACTTGTCGTATTTTGGAAGTTCTACACCATTGGGAAAAGGTTGCATAACAATACTCTTATCAAACGGAAAAGGACATATACTTTCCATTGTGAATTGTTGCGTAGGGTTTTCCTTTTCTTTCGTAAGTCAACTAAGTTGTCCTTTTATGCCATGAATCATCTTATGCATCTTAGAAGATTCAGTTTCCTCTTCCTTAGCGACAAGTGTATCTACTTGGAAGTTCGCGGGTAATTTAACTCCTATTTTTCTTTGTCTTCCGCAAGGAGTATCTCCATCATTTTGATAAGAGATTTATTAGACTTTGCTGTGTCTATGTCATTTTGAGTGATAGGGTCATCGTCATTGCCAAGAATTTCATAAATACTTTGAGTTTGGTCTTGACCTTGGTGTTGTTCTTGACCTTGTTCTTGTTGAGATTGGTCTTGGCCTTGTGTGTAATCGAAAGGAGACATCTTGTTGTTGATGTGAGATTGGTCCGTATGTACTCCTGTAGTATGGGAGTGAGAACTTGTAGTCGACGCACTCTTTGGTGAATCAAAAGGATTGAACTGTGAAAAAGGGTCACTAAGGTGATGAGAGTCGTTAATAGGATCAACCCAAACGGGTGGTTTCTTCGAGATAAAAGGATGATGTTGATCTTGAAACAACAGATTAGAACAAAATTGGAACACTAATTTTGGATTCAGAATTAGGTCCGCACTGAACGGGGAAGAGGAACGTGATGATACCTCTTGATTACTCGCTTGAATAACAGGTTCAGAATGAGCTTTGCCTTGATTGCTAGGTTTACTTTTAACTATTTCAGAACCTCGTATAGGAAAGATAGTAACGCTCCTAGTTGTAACAGGCATAGATGAAGCTGGTATGAGAGGAAACTTAAGATTTGACTTAGAACTCTATCTCTAAAGGTATTGAAAAGACAAGGTAATAGGCTAGAACAGCCAAGGTATGAGATGCATCTGGCATGAGTCATCGAAAGTATGGCTAGAATAGCCGAGTAATGACTATCATGTCGCAAGGTACAAAACACAAGAAATGGAATGGAGACTAAGAGACAAGACAAGTTCGAGTATGAATCAGTCAGTTTACAACTTGGAACAACTAGTTTCAGTCAGCAGACAATGAAGGAACAAGCATACAAATCCAGACAAGAGGTAGATAAAATAGTTATACAACTCAGTTTCAAGGTAAAGACCAAGTTTTGAGACACAGTGAGAACTGTTCTCTAACAAGATATCCAGGCTTAAGACAGTTTTAAGATGATGTAATTCAGAAATATCTCTTTCAAGGTGACAAGCATTCATTTAAAGACACAAAGTTTCAATCAGGTAGTGACGCAAAAAGTAGTCGAAAACAATTCCACCAAGGACAAAGCAACTTGGTAGAAACATGGGAAGTCTTTGTTTGAATGATAGAATAGACAGTTTAAGACTCAAGAACAAACACTCAATTATCCCTACAAAGAAAATTGGTTGAGAAGACAAAATCTATGCCCCACTGTCTTATGCGTATGTGTTCACCTCACACAGCAGTGTCACCCTTGAATGAGCGCCCATGTTTTTGGTGTTTCCAAGGAATAAGTATATATGTTCGAAGGTAACCCTTAAATAGGGGACAGCGTCATATACCACTTCAAACATCGAGGTGCATACCTATGTCGAGAATCTAGGGGAGAGATTCGTCCCTCTCCCTGCACACAGATTATGCCTCCTTTCGGAGGTGAACTGGGTAGGCATCTAATTAAGAGAGTGTTTAATAGGCTTCCATTCACAATAACCTCTGGTGCCTCTAATACAGAGCTGGGGCCTTGCGACCACACCAACACTTGTAAGTCACACACCCTTGCAAGCAAGGCTGGGTGCGGCGCCGCTCAGTATGACAAACAAGGCTTTCTCATGATAATAGTCAAAATCAAAGAGAAAGAAGTTACTATGGCTTTGGATTCTTTAGAATACAACAAAGAAGACTTTATTAGAGTGAGGTGGAATCACCGGCGAAAGGTGTGTACTCACTTGGGTCATTCTTGAAGGTTCAACTTCTGGTAAGCCCTCTAAAGGTGACTCAACTTGGTTCGGATTCAAGGGTTTGATTTTCTTATTCTCTCAATGAGAGAAGAGCATACTTCTCTACCTTGGCACCTCACCCAAACACATCAAGCATGTTCATCACCGAGCTAGTTTCACTCCACCAAATCCACAAGTCTTTGGGTTTCTGATTCTCTTAAAGAGAGAAGAGCATAATCCCCTAACAAGTAGAAGTGCTAAAGATTCACTTAGCTTGCTTCGCTTCCCCAAGTATCCTTCATGCTAGCAACATCTGGGTTTCGAATTCATTCATGGGCATCACTTCCATGTAATGAAGAGCCTATTTCCCTACTTTGCTATCAGGATCCTTACAAAATTTTAACGAAGCCCTTTTTAGACTATGTGAATGAAAAACAATAAACAAACATGATGTTTTAATATTGTCTTTGACTATCGTCCTGCAAGTAAACCATTAAAATGTTTTAGTCTTTGACAAGCGAACCTGCAAACCACTGTTATGCTGTAGCAGAAAACCAGAAACAGAAAATTCAGAGCAGAAATAGAAGTCAGAATAGATAAATAACAGATTAAAAATTTTTCATTTTAAATGTTTGTCAGTGAAAGTTCGTGTGAGAAAGTACTTCGCCACACGCGAGCAAGTGCTTCGACGCGCGCGAGAAAACTATTTATTTGCATGAGAAAGTGCTAAAAAAGAAAATATTCACATGGCTCAACGCAAAACTTTGTGTGGCTCAGTGCAAAACCTCGCATGAGAATCTGTACTACTACAGTACAGACGTACGGCAGAGTCTAAAAAAACACAGTCAACAGATTTAAAAATGAGGCCAAAAATTGATTTTTCCACCCCATGGTGGACGCCAAAATGTTGTATGCTGAATGTGGACCTCTTAATTCAACACAAACGCAACACATTCCTTACACAATCGATGAATTTCACAAAAACAAACATGAATTATTTGTTCTGCGAATGCGATTGAAGTGACCTGTTGCCTCCTAATTAGATGTGATTGTTGAAGTGTACCCTCAAAATGAGAGCCAACAACCTGACTATTGCTAACATGGAGGATTTAATAGTGCAAGTAAATGAAGAAAGCCATTATCTATGAGAATGTATGCAACTAGTTCATGAGAAAATGCTATTATTCTATGAATTGTGACATGATTTAAGCTATGAAGATGAATTGCAATTAAGCTAAAAATGAAATGCAATTAATCTAAGAATGAAAATACTTCTAGTGTAGAAAGGAAAGTGCATGTAATCTATGAAAGAAATGCTTTTTAAGCTAGAATTGGATTAGCAAATGAATCTAGAAAGCTTTAAAGCATAAGATTGAATTGTTAGCCCCTATAAATAGATCATAAATGAAAGCTAAACAATATTCAATTCCAAATGAAATTATACTAATTATTCAAGAAATGAGCTAAAAGCATGAAATCAAAGTAAATTTTCCTATAGTAATGATGCTCAAAACAAAAGTCCTCTCTAATGAAGAAAAGAGGTCCAATTTATAGAAACACAAGGAAAGAGTATGAAGAGTTTCTTGAAAAGAAACAGTTGTCTCTTCATTCTCCAATTGAGACAAATAAGCAAAGATTATTTAAAATAAAAGAATTAATTATTGACACATAAGTGTCTTTTCACATGGAATTATGGAATTCCCTTTTTGAGGATAATTCATTCAATAATTAAATAACCTTTCGATTCCTTTTATGTATATTAGCCAAAGTGGGTGGAATTGATTTAATTAAAAGCACTTAGGACTTTTAGATTTAAATCAATTAATCATAGGGATTTTAGCTAATAATCATTTGAGATTTAGGAATTAAGTGTAATGTCAGATTTATGCAAATTTTGGTTTTCTGCATTTGAAACTCAGTCAATTAAAGTCAATTAGGAGAAGAATTTGCCTAATACAATAGGACTTCGAAGATAAGAAAATGAACCAAAATTGATTGATTATTAGGTGCCAATTTTGGGGTGTTACACTGGTCATATGGTGAGTGTAGTCACTATCTATAATCCAGATATCATTCTTGCTAACCTTATATATGAGTGAAATTTCTTCATACCTTTTATCTTCATCTGAATCATCCTTCACAGCTACAAATACCATCTCGATGTCATCATCAGGTTCTGTGTTAGTATCTTCATCTTTGCAAGTGGCCAGGTAGCTAGCCTTCTTGCCTTTATCCTTGTAGTCTTGGGTATCCTTTCTTTCTAATTGTCGGTAACCTCTGTAATCTTTGTTATCACTTCTGTCAGATTTATTCTCAAAAGATCTGTCATTACTTCTGTCATCTTTTCTTCTGTTAGGACATCTTGCAGCAAAGTGTCCAATCTATTTACAATTAAAGCATACAAGTGGTAGTTTTCCTTTGTATTTACCTTTGCCTCTCTGTATTCTTCTAGCCATAAGTGCTTCTATTTCATCTAGATCTTCTTCTTCACTTTCACTTTCACTTTCACTGTCCGTTCTAGATGAGCATCTATGATTGGATTTTGTTATTTTCATTGAAGACTTAAATGCAGACTCTAAACTTGGTAAGACACTATTGTCAAAGTTATTCATCTCAAATGAAATCAGTGTACCAATTAAGCTATCAAGAGTAACTACATTGTTTGCTACTGCTCTCATTTCTTTAATAGCAGAAACTCTAATAACATATACAAGCAATAAGGTTCTTAAGATTTTACTTACCATTGTTTCCTCTTCAAGTGTACCTCCAATGCCTCCTATAGCATTGACTACTTCTTTTATTCTTGTTATGTACTGTGTGATGTTTTCTCCTTCTTTCATTCTAAGATCATCAAACTTTCCTCTAAGGCTTTCTGCCTTGGCTCTTAAAAAATTTGTATCACCTCCATGTACAAGCTTCAGTTTGCCCACATTTTCTTTGCAGTTTTGCAGTCCTTGACATCTTCAAATTTAGCATCAAAGAGTGAGGAAGAAAGCTCTATAACCATGCAATTATGCTCATTATTCTCTCTCAATTGATCTACTATCAATGGTCCTGTAGGTAACACATATTCAGTATCTAAGTATTGAGTAACATTATTACCAATACCTAATTAGTGGAGTCTTATCCTGCTTTTCCATGAAGCAAAGTTGTCTTTGTTCAACTTGGGCACATCTCATCTGTTTATCTTGTGATCTTTACTTAGGTCTTGAAACCTTCTCTTTAAGCACACAAGCTTTGATACCAGTTGTTAGTAATAACTGAGAGGGGGGGTGGGGGTGAATCAATGGCTTCAAAATTTTATCCTTTAATCTCTAACCACCAATCAATACACCTCATATTTTCATGTCCCTACAAGATTCATGCCATGAAAGACTTAGAATATTTGACTGTGTGTTAGTTTACCTTGTCTGTCCTTATTCTCCTTGACAACCAATAAGCAGTAAAACTTATTTACCGATGCTCAGTAAATATGCAGAGTATACCAATCAATCCAGAAATGCATATGTGAAATGTAAAACAATAAAGTGATAAACCATACAAATATAACACATGGATTTTAATGTGAAAACCCTTTTAAGAGAAAAACCACTGGGACCGGTACCCCAAATTTTCACTCTTCTGAAGTGAGCCCTGTTAGGAGCCAGCCCTATTAAAGGTTACAAACACACTGTTAGGTGTGACCTTGTTAGAGGATTTTAATATGAGTCTATCACTTGATATCTGGCATGTATATGCTACCAATATTGATCAACCTCTATGGGCACAATAGGTATCTGGCATACCTGGTGCTACTTAACTGCATCAGCCTCCTTCTTAGACTGTGTGTCAGTATCAGGCACTCAATGCTATCTTCATGATAAAATTTTTAGCAATATGTTAGGATATACCTCAATTATAGAAGATGGTTAAGTCGTGCTCTGCTAAGAGACTTGATGATTCAATGGTTAAACTTAAAAACTATGACCTGTCTCTAATGCAACTTGAATTACAAATTTTTAGATCTATTTAAGTATAATACCTTTCTGATGAATGTATAAATTCATCTCTTTGTGCTCTACACTTTCTACTTTGTGATGTTGTGCTTCACTATTCGTCGATATCGGCAGAATTCTTTAGCTCTCCTTCAGCTTGATTGATCAGGACTATATGAAGATATCCTTCATCACTTTCTTATCAGCATCCTCTTTCTATTCACTCCCCTTCCATGTATGTGATTTCTTGTGGAAAATAAATTATGCTTGTCTCTTATATAGACATGATATTCCTTAACTCTTGATTCTTGATTCTTGATTCTTGATTCTTGGCATGAAAAATAATCCAGCCAATCTGATTTATAGTTTTAACTCCTGATTTATCTCGTAGTTATCTTCCTGCCAACTATACAAATCTTCTTTAAATCAATTACTTAAATTTGGGTGAAAAAAAAACAAACAACCAGTTAAGTCTATCCTTAAGCTCTGCCAGCTAGGTATTTTGTCTTTTTCTGAACTCTCTATTCTGTCAGTCAATTCTGTAGTTAGTCATTGGTGACAACTGCCAGTTCTGTCGGTGTAACTCCAGTTAGCTTCAGGATCTCCGTTCATCGGGTATCATTGGATTTTTCTTGTCAGGCAACTCTATTTTCAGCTCGTCGAGCATCCTGTGATTCTGCTTCGTCGAGAAACTCTGTCTTCTGCTCATCGGGTATCACTGTGACTTTTTCTTTGCCTTTACTGATGGTGTACACTTTGTCGATGTTGTCTGTCACTTAGTGAATACTTGAATTTTATGCATTTATGGAAGAATAATCTTAGTTCCATTGATTCTCTGAAGTCTTTGGCATTATGTACATGACCGTACAGATGATATCAAGTTGACATTAATGACAATACAAACCATTAACTGATTTAATGTCTTGCATCATCTTCAACTTAACATTTACCAAACATTCAATCAGTTACATGTCATCAGCCTCATCTAATGGAATGATCCTGAAAATTAGAAGTCCAGATATCCCCCAAAAAAAATCCATATTTGTTCATCAACAGACCTGCAGGAGCCAAGCTTTCATTTCTTAAATGCATGTAAAAAGAATGGTCGCCTTCCAAATAACAATTCCAATAGTATAAAGAATATTATCCCCTTAGAGTAAATCTGATTTGTAGAATGCCATCATATGAATATTAGATGAAAATATATTAATTACATTTTAACGTCAAATTATCTCCAAGATCAAACATGTCAGTATAATGCAATAAATAACAATAATACTATTTGATACCAAGGATAGTAAATGTCTTCCCAGTTCTAGTTTGTCCATATGCAAAAATGCAAATATTGTAGCCATCCAAAACTGAAATAGAAACAGGTGCAGTGTCAGAAAAAACATCCTCTACCAGAATAAAAATAGTTACAAATGAGTTTTTTCTTAAACATATGCACTCCTCTTCTTGACATGAAAATAAAAGGGAGTTTCAACAGAAATATTTACAAATATTATAGCATTTTTAAATAACATTTAGCTTGATTGTCCTATGGGGTAAAACTTGAATAAAATCTGAAGACCTTTTTGGGAGCCCCATTCGCCCGTATGTTGATCTTGCAGTCTTTGGAAACATCAAACTCTGCTAGAGAAACAACTCCTTGCATGATCTCTTCAGCACTCAATGGGAGACACCTACAAAAGACTCTAATCTTTCTTGGAGAGAAACAAAAGTAACTACGACTTCAAAATTTGCCCCAAGGAGCTAATTGTTTTCATGCAAATAATAAGAAACATGAAACTATTTACATGCCTTTGTGCTCCAAACATTTGTTATAGAGTTGTTTCCATTCATTACATTCTTCTAAAAACTTTTCTTTTAGTTCAACAAACTAGACTTTCAGTTCTTCATGATGATCAATTGCAAAATAAAAAATTATATAAATAGCGGTTCCTTGAAGGTTTGAGATGAAAAGTTAAAAATAGTTCAAACATTTTAAAAATTTACGTAGAGCTTGGGAAGCAGAAGTCAATCTTCCCATATCAACAAATGATGAGACATAAGAATTGGCCTCTTCTGTAGCTTTAATACACTCAGTCTTCAACATCTTCTATCCCCAGAAATAATTCAAAATCATGCTCATATTGCACAATTGATGCATAGAGAAAAACAACTTTATGATGATACAAAATATGGTTCTTAATTCCTACCTTGAGCTTGTCACTCAATAGATGGACTTTACAGACCCACTAGTGTAGGAGCACCCACTAAGGAAAATAATGAAGGAAGTGTTGGAAATATATAACATGCAATGTGATTGAGAGGGGGGGGTGAATCAGCAACCAATAAAACTTATTCTTCTTTAACCTCAATTAGATTATCTAATCTGATTGCATGCATAGAAAAGAAATAATCATTCATAACACATAACATAGTATTTGATTACCCAGAAACTTTCCAAATAGAAAGTAAAACTGGGGTGGGGATGGTACCCACAAGATTTAGTACTACAGTGTAAATTTAGCTTGTTAGAGCTTACAATGACCACTTTTGATGGTCTGCCCTGTTAGGAGAAATAAGGACTGTTAAGTCCACCTTGTTAAAGGATTTAATACAATACAATAAAGTAATGTGACTTTGTTAGGATATTTACAAAGGACTGTTAGGTCCACCTGGTTAGAGGATTTTTCTGAGCCACCTGCTAGAATGAACTAGTAGATGATTTGCTTATGCAACTCTAATTTGTTGAATAAGATCCTTTGATTTATAATTAATCACCTGACTATAATGGATGAGTCTCTTTTGTACTTTTATACTTCTACAATCTTCTAATCGATATGTCACTTTATATTCACATATACACTTGTTCACATACATATTTTGGATAGATAAAATATCTTACATATATATCTTATCCAAAATAAATGACTTCATAAATTGGCTTCCATTAGACATAATGATATCAAACAATATATGCAAAGTTGGCTCAATACTGTCACTCGGGTCCAGAAGTCTACTCGGGTGGTAAACTAATACTTGGGCAATATCTTGATCACTCAGGTCACAGTGATCACTTGGGCAATGTTGGTTACTCAGGCAATACTAATTACTCAAGAAATACTAGATGATTAAGTGTTTTGACACTAATTGACAAGATGTCTTTCCATAAGGTCTACAATCTCCCCCTTTGGCATTAGTGAAAAAAACACTTATCATTGAACACTGAATCTGATAGGTCAAAACTCCCCCTTACCATCTGCTTAGGTTTTGACACCTTCTCTACTGCTCAGGTCCAACTGACTCTAATTTTGTTTTTTTCAAAATTTTTTATGTAATGTATATCTTCTTCTCTAGTCAACTATACATGCATTTCCTCAGTGTATATACAATGAATTTTCCCCCTTGTTTTTGACACAAATGCAAAAATATGTCTACAAGGTAATTCCAAAGTAGGATAGGAATTGACAATGTACCTTCAAAATCTGAAATAGAGGGTTGTCCCAATTGTCCTGTAGCACCTTCATGATGTGCAATTCTATATGTAGGTCGGTTGACAACTCTATCATAAGTTCTGCAACTGAGAAATTATTGTCATGAATGAGTGTCTTGGCATTTGTGATGTATTTCTATATTGCATCCATGTGTGGTAGGAGTTGGCTCTGGATGGCTATAACATACTCTCTAGTCCTTGCTTCTCCTCTCAGTAACTTAGCCTGTAGATTAGTCAGATATTTGGTCTTCAAAAAGTGTGTTGAGCTTGTGCTTGGATCAAGTCCCAACTGCTTTTCACTTTCCTTTAGATCTGCACCAATCTTAACTAGCTTATTCTTTTTCTCCATGGTGAAGTTAGAAGCATCACTCAAATTTACAACTAGTGCTACTATATTGGTCACGGTGGTTTCTAGAGTGATAATAACATTGTTTAGTTGCACCTGGTCAATTGCAATCTTCTTTGCAACATTCTCTAGAACCTTGTTTTCAAACTTTCTTTCTGCTTTATCAAGTAGTTTCTCTTGATCATTAATTCTCTATTAAAATTATGGATAATGTCAACAATTTGGTCCATAATAGATTCATTCTCATTGACTTCAATTTGTAGTGCATCTTGGAATATGCCTTTTATATCTTCAAGCACTATGTTCCTCTTTTTCTCTTCTCGGAGCTACTTTTGGATTTCTCTTTTCTTCCATAGCTCTCCAAGTATATCCATTTTCTCTACGGACAAGTTCGAAAGATCCCAATTTGGAATTGCAATGTCTTCTTCAAGATCAATCTCATCATTATTTACTTCCTTATCCTTACCTTTGATCTTGAGATTAGGTGAAGGAACAATTTCCTTACCTTTTCCATCCTCATATTGTACCTCGGTATTCAATTGAATTAGGTCATTGACCTTTACTATACCAATTTTTGAATCAAGTTTAATTGAAGACTCAATACTGGCTGAAGATACATTTACCTTACAGTCCATTTGTGACTCGGTTATGCTTGGCCCAATAATAGGTTGAGCCTGTTGCTCGGTTCCTATTAGTTCAGATGTTGATTTTTTAACCTTATCCTTGCTCGGAGACAATATGTTCTGGATAGGTTATTGGAGGCAAAGATTCCATCACTTCTACTACAATCTGCTCGGCATTAGACTCTTCAATTGTCCATACCTTGGGTAATTCATCATTGGTCTATTTAGGAGGATCTGTGCTTGGTGCTTTTGCCTTATCTTCTTCCTTGACTGCAAATATGGATTTCCACACTATTGTAGTAGACTTCACAACATCTTCTATATTCTTGTTTAGTATCTGAAAATTCCTGAACCTCAAAGTGGGATTGTTTACATATTTGGTCATTGCCTCTTTTATCTCTTTGTTTTTCATAGCAGACATGACTTACCTCAAGGTATGTTCCCTTATGTCTTTTTTAGTTCAGACTGCATTGGACCAAGGAATAGGTACTTCTTTGAACATATCTTCAGTCATATGGCTCTTCAACTCAGAAGGGTCATATTTCCATTTAGCCATTTTCTCCACAACTACTTCCTCAATCTTCTTCTGTTCCTCCTTATTCCTTGAAGAATAATTCAATGACTTAAGAGAACCCATACAACTTCCTCCTTTTAGATCTTCAATTTTCATCTCAAGTGTAGTTGGTGGTTTCTTGAAGACAACTATATCATCATCATCATCATCATCATCATCATCATCATCATCATCATCATCATCATCATCATCATCATCATCATCATCATCATCATAATCATCATCTTCTTTACCCAATATAAGTTTCCTTCTTGATCTCCTTGGTTTTCTAGTAGTGAGGATAGATGTAAGGGCCTTAGGTGTTCTCTTGAGAGATAGCCTCTTTTTCTTCTTAGAAGGCTTTACCTCTACCTCTTCCTCTTCCTTTTTAGATATGTCATCTTCTATCTTGATTTAATCTCCTTGGATTACTAAAATAGAAGGATAAGTCTTTCCATACTTCTTTCCGAGCTTCTCTAACCTCTTCTTTCCTCGTTTCAAAATCTTAGGAAACTCTATCTCTATGGATATCCTACTTTTTTATTATTCATAGTTACCAAAATATGGTGCCTTGGGATTGACAAGATCATTCACAAGAGCTTAAATTATGTTCTTAGTCTCATCTATGTTAACCTCATATGCAAGAGGATTCATCCATCCAAACCTAGATTTGACTCCCTGAATGTATACCTTATCACAGTCAACTAGGAAATGATGTAACAACTAGTCTTTCTCTTCACTAGCTTCCTCTAGGGGATCATAGGCCATTCCTCAAACCTAATAGGGTTCTTTGAATGGCCCTAAAATCCTTAGGATTCTCCTTACAAGATCCTACTCCTTTCAACTAGTGAACATCAATAAGTTAGAACAAATCCTCCACAAACTTCCTTCTAGGCCTTCAATAGCCCTTCTTGCTCCATTCACATAAAACTCACAAACTGACCCAACATGATCAAAAAACTTCACACCAGGAGATGTAATCTTCTAGGATGAATTTTTTTATCCCTTAAAAATTCTTCATTTACTTTTAACATGGAAACCCTAATCAAGTTGCAAGAAACATGCCTATTGCTCCCTAAACAGGGCTACAAGAAATTAGGCCTTTTTTTTGAATTTCTGCAATAACTTGAAAAAGTCCTCAATAAGGTGGAGAAAAAATTTATGATTCAAATACCCTTTACAAAGACATAAAGGATTATTAAGGTCTTAGGTCCTCAAATTGAATGTACAACATTGCCTAAAAACTAGGCTAGAAATCAAGGTTAGAAAGCTCCTAGAGCCTGTTTGTCAAGAATTCCATTTTCACCACCAAGAACACTAAACCAAGACTTCCCATGGAATTTTGGAATATAGGACACTTCATTCTACCTCTCCAATAGATTTTATTGAAGCTATGAATTCCTTCAATCCTTCATCTCACCTCTTCTTTGCACTCTGATCCCTTGCCATGCAACTGTGGCTCGCCTAGGGAATCATTTTAAAAATGCTTGGCCAAATTTCTTGGGCCCCTCCTTCACTATACATTATGTACATAGATCACCTCCCGAATCCCAAATGCCAGTGCAGATTCCATGGTGGGAAGAGGATCTATGACCCCATCTACACCAAGTGGCTGATTCAGGCCAATGACTGGGCAACATACAAAATAATTTACAAAACTAACTAAAAAATTTCAAATTGCAAAATAAACACCAAAAATAATCTTGAAACAATTCACATGAACACTTCCAATAGTTATAGTTATCAATCCATTCCATTATAATACCAAATGCTCTAAAAACACAAAAAACTATGACTATTTTGGTTAAATATCAGTCCGTACAGTTCTTACAAAATTAAGCCAACCCCCTGAATAGGTCAAGGATAGCCTTATATAATTGACCAAGGCACTAAACCAATGGTTTTAGACTGTTATGAAATTTTTTTTTTGAAGTTGCAGTAATGCAACAAATATTGTCAAAATGTTGTCAATGTTGTCAATGACAACATTAACAACTTTTTACATCTTTTGGATCTGCTATGCAGACTTGGTCACAAGTCCACCAAAATTACCCAAACACCTATCTAAGATGTTACAACACTGAAATAGGAACTTTATTCCCTTTCTTAGTCAATTTGACATCAAATTCCCAAAGCACCATATTTAGACCTACATGGACACTAAAGTCACTAAGGACCTATTAAGGCTTCCTCTTCAAACACAACACACACATAGGAATTTTCTAGTCCCCTCATTAGACTAGTGGTGTGGCTAAGACCACTACAAGCCAAAAAAAATTAGAGTCCTAGGTCTAGTATGAGCCTTACCTAGGTGATCCTTTACCATACTCCCTACAAAGAGAAGTTATGTCACTCCTATGGACAACAAATCTTCAGAGATGCCCACCTTTTGAAATCCACTTCTACAATCCAGGAGGCCTCTGATTCAGGCCTATGCTTCCACTTGATTAGGTCTTCCATGTACACCTTGAGCCTTGTGGTCTTCTTGAATCTTGAGTCGAGAACTCTATCATCTTCTAACTGAGGTTTTGGAGGAAATATTGTAGCCTCAATATCACCACTAACCCCTTGACTTCTTTGATTATTCTCTTCTATTTTCCCCTTGAATTGGATCAAATCTTGAACATTAAACACCAGAGAGATGCTCAAATCTGAAGGAAGGTCTATTTTATAGGAATTATCCCCATATTTGGCTAGGATCTTGCAAAGTCCCACCCTCTTCATCTTCAATTTAGTTGGGATACCCTTCTGTAACCGAGATTTGTTCAAATGAACCATCACATAATCACCTACCTCAAACTTAATGTCCTTCCTCTTTTCATCTACTTTTGCCTTCACCTTTTGTTGACTGTCTTGGATTGTCTTCTTGACTTGTGCTTATATCTCCTTCATGGTTTGAGTGAAGTCCTTAGAATGCCCACTCATGTACTCCATGCCTCCAAGATCCCTAAGTTCACACACACCTCTTGGGTGCATCCCATAAACTACCTCAAATGGGCTTCTCCCTGTCATTTTTTTCTTACTTTCATTCTATGCATATTCTACTTGGGGAATGACCACATCCCAAGTCTGACCATATTCCTTAGTTAGGAACCTCAATAGGTTACCCAACACTCTATTGACCACCTTAGTTTTCCCATCAGTCTGAGGATGGTAGGTTGAACAAAAAGAAAGATTGGTACCCAATCTAGTCCATAATGTCCTCCAAAAATGGCTCATTAATTTCACATCCCTATCTGAGACTATACTTAAAGGAAGACCATGGATCCTCACAATATTCTTAAAGAAAAAATAGGCTATGTGGCTAATCATTAGTATTCTTGCAGGGTATGAAGTGACCCATCTTGCTAAATCTATCAACCACTACATAAATGTTGTCATATCCTTGCTTGGTTTTGGGTAGATGTACTATCAAGTCCATGCTCACACACTCCCATGGCTTGTTAGGGATTATTAAAGGCTGATAAAAATATGCATTTCTTATTCCTCCCTTGGCTTTCATGCATACAACACACTACTCCACATATTTGGTAACATATCTCACTAATTTTGGCCAATGGTAGAACCTTTTCACAAGCTCCAAAGTCTTGTTCATACCAAAGTGACCACTTAAACACCCATTGTGTTTCTCTTGTATGAGATTAATTCTCATAGAGCCTCTTGGCACACATAACTGGTTACCCCTAAATAATAGTCCATTTTACAAAGTAAACTCTGAGAACTTTCTATGAAAATGGTTCTCAAAATCAACACACACCTTTTATGCTGCCCCAAAATCCTCATCTATCTTGTATAGATCTCTGAAACTATCAACTACAATACTATTCAACTGGACTTCTTGGACTATTACTAACCTCCTGCTTAGTGCATTTGCAACCTTATTTAGATGTCCTTTCTTATGCTTTATAGTAAATATAAATGCTTGCAAATACTTTGTTAGGGTTTTTTCTTGTGTGAATCATAGTGCTTGAAATGACTTCTTGAACACTATACCTCCTAATACTGATTAAGATACAAGAAAATCCTAATTGCTAAGGATTTGGATAAGATCCTTCTTCATTTTTGAGCTCCACATATACTCAGGCAGGTTTTACCTCTTAATGATTACTGATTACACAATATACATAAAAGTGGACACTGATTTGCTATGTATCTTTAAACCAACTTATGAAACACCTTGCAAGTGATCAAGCACAACCAAATGCAAAGCTTAACTAGACAAACTATGATTTTAAATATAGAAAAAACTAGTGATATAAGGATTTTCATCCTTCTTCCTTTTAAGGAGGGATAACCTAGTTGATTCACTCTCCAAGGAATCACTAAAATGGACAATATCCTGCCGATATGAGTCCGTAATGAGTTCAACTCATTTGTTCTAAGTAACAAAAGTATATTTGATTGAAATTATTTTGATATTGGATGAGGAACAAACTGCAAACTATATCCTAGACCAGTTCCTATCCCTTGGGCAAGGAGCCAATGAAAACATGAATTAGTAGAAATAAACCAATGGAGATACTGTAGAGTGCCTTACAAACTACATGCAGCTGAGATAGAGTGCCTTACAAACTATCCTCTCATATACATACTTCTGCATCAAAGCTTTATCATAATGCTTTTCTCTCTGAAATTATCTATGAAACTTAGTCCTCTCCTTGAAAGGAACTCATAAATAATTAGACACACTATCTTATAGCAGGTGTATTTCAAATGCCTTACAGGTGAAACACACTAGAGCACAAACAGAATACAAAGAGACAAGATAATATGATAGAGGGAAAACTACACTGTATTCCACTACTGTACTCTGCTTCTACATATCAAAACCTTAAGCCTTTAGAATATCAAAGACATAGAAGTATAACTTGCAATAAAATTTCCACAAGTCCAACAGGAACCTACTTTGAACATCTGCAGGGAAAACCCCAAAATGGAGCAGAAAAAAGGAACCCCTTCAACTGAGAAAAGAGAGCAAGAAATAGGAAAATAAGAAACCCTAAAAATACTGAGAAATTCACACCTGTCCCTTATGCTTGTAATCTAATCTGCACTTATCTCTCTTTCTTCAAAAAATATCTGAATTTCAACGGTGATCTCAGCCTTCAAAATTTGATTTTCCTTGTCTTTTACTTCATTCTCTAACTTCATTCTGAAGAAACAAATCTGATCTCACCTTGCACAAATCTGATTTATGGGTGTCTTTTCACTGTGAATGCTTTTATAAATATGATTTGATCATTAATCTCTTTATGAAAATCTAATTATCTTTGCCCCTTTAAAGTTTGATCTTATCCTCTGCAAATCTGACTGTTATTCTGTGAAAATCTGATTCTTATTTGTTATTGCAAAAAATCTCCTGGAATGTATATTTGATAAGCATTTGCAATAAAAGATTAAAAAATTATCATGTGCACATTTCAATATCTTGAAATCTTCAATTTTCTGCATTTCTACCCAGAACTCACTAGAATTTGACATGTGGCATGCTCTGATTAGCTTCTCATAACTGGCATTTATCTCACTTTTTAACTGCAGTTACCTTCTCCTCTTTGTCTCCAAGTCTCCTGATCTTTTCAATGACCATGGTTTAAATTGGAGACTTGGAGACTAGCTTTAGTCTCCAAGTCTCGTAATGAATCTGACTTAGCATTTTATGTCCGGCAACCTGGCGACTAACCTCAGTCTCATTGTCTCTGAAATTTTTCACCCTAACTGCCACCTTCTCGTGACCATGCGACTACACAATCTCCATGTCTCCGAAAATTTTTAACTTGACCGCTAACATTTAGCGACCATGCGACTAGCGACTGGCGGTTTATCCAAAGCATCCGGTGACCACGTGACTAGCGGTTAACTCCTGGTCACAGTGGTTATCTCTAACATCTGGCAATCTCACGACTAACCACTAGTGGTTAGTCTCCAAGTCACAATGAATTTCTCCCTTGGCGGCTATCTTCTAGTGACTACGCGACCGGATGCCACGTGTCCACTTCTGCAAAATTTACCTACCGTTGTCTTTGGGCATGAAAATCGAGGCACTAGTTGTTTGGGCATGGGCATATGGAGAGAGCCTCTAACTCTTTCTTCAAACTAGTATTGAGCCTTGTTTCTTATAAACCTTCCATACCTCTGTCACGCGAGCAATATAGGATTAAATCCCTCCACATTTTAAAGCATTTTCAAACTTGGGCACCCAAAATTATGGGGCCCACCATGCATTATAACCTCCAGCTCCTAAGGGCCCGCCATGAGCCTCTGGGCTCTTCTTATTATTTCACTATATGAGGGCCTTTGTATATAAATAAAAGGAAAAATCATCACCCACTGAATGTGGGATAATGCCATTTTCTCATCCTTCAAGTTTTCAAGGCCTTTGAGTAGAACTGCTCATCAATGGCTTAATTTCTTTACCAAGGGAGACCATTAACATGTTTCAGAGGTCTGGGCGCCCCTCTTCGTGGTTTCCATTTTGCATTTTTTAAACAAAAATCTTAAGAAAAGCCCTTTACATTGCTTGTGCTGAATATTCACCATCATTCAATCTTGCATTTGCACTGATTTTAAATATCCAATGTGCCTTTGGAATGGCATAGCCTTATAGCACTTGCCCCTTATAGATTACATTCAGCATTTTTAAAATATCCTCCAACCCTTTGATCTTCTGTGTGTGGGATCTCTTGATGCCTTCTGCGCAAGCTTCTAACACTTTTGCCAATGTTGGCAACCCTCCTCTAATCCTTCCGTAGCAAACTGCAGTGAAAGGTTGTTCACCTTTTATAATTTTAAAACATTCAATACAGAACTGGTATTCCTTCATCATCCGCGTAGGACCCCAACTTCATTGGAATTGGAGTGTTTTAATATTTAAAATAGGGACATCCTCCATAATATCCAGCGCAGCCGATGAGATGCTCTGTCTTCACCTGCCATTTCCACATGAAATATACATTGCATGTTTTAAGACCTTTTAATGTCCTCCTTAGAGTAATAGCATAGGAAATCATGCTGATGCGTTTTGGTCTTAATACTCCACATCCTCCCCAATATGCTGTGTAGCCCTTATGACATGCCTGGCATTGGAAATCTTTTAAATTTCACTTGCAGACTTCCAAGTCAAGTGACCATGGTCAGCGCAGGGCCTTGCTATGTTTCTATTTCATATGCATTTGTGTTTTGTTTTGAAAGTTTGTAACAGTTTAAAAACTTTTAAAAACTCTCCTTCATGTTGCACAACAAATCAATGGAATATGGTTTCACTGGTCCTTAAAGTTTTTACAATGCTTTTGACAAAAACTTTACACTATATCCAGCGCAATGGCATCTCCCTTTGAAATTGTTTTTACTTTTAATATTTTGTCCTTTCAATGATACACAGGCATCCTATGGTATTCTTCCCTTTTAAATTGTTTTCTTTTAAAAACATTGTCCACAAAAGCTCATGCACACCCATGCTCATATGATTTGACGTCTCCGGAATGGCCATGTGCACAATTTCTTTGCAATATTGGGAACTTTCAAACATGTGATGAATAAATGAGATCAAGAACCATGGCTATAGTAATTAAAAAAAATACTCAGTGTCAATCAGAAGCCCGTAAGTATTGTATCAAGACTTGAAGTTGCTGGTACTCGAGCCTAACACTAATACATTTGGGGTCGATTTGCGACAGCTATGTGTCGCAATTGGGATAGTCATGTGTCTCAATTTCAATAGTAATAGACGTTGCTATTTTTTAGTCACAAAATATGACATCTTTCCTTTTCCGTTGCAATTATGACTTCAATCCGTCGCTATGTAGCCCTATCAACCCCGACATTTGGGGCGTCGCCAATACAGCGACCCCGTCGTAATTCTGGGGGTAAGAATCGCAATGGCGACGAACATCCAAGCAACTGCGACAGTATTTGGGCATCGCCAATACATCGACCCCATCATAATTCTAGGGGTCAATGTCGCAATTGTGACGAACACCCAAGCAACTGCGACGGTATGTGGGCGTCGCCAATACAGTGACCCCATCGTAACTCTGGAGGTAAACGTCGCAATTGCGATGGATTCAAGATAGAATTAAAAAAAAAAATGGTTGTGCAGCAATGATGTTGACACAATGGGATGAATTGGACAAGAAAGAAAGAGCTACGATTCTTCTTTCATTGTCTGGAGATGTGATATTTAATGTCACAGATGAATCAACAACAAAGGCGGTATGGGATAAGCTGAAAACTACATATGCATTGGCTACCGCATCCAATAAAGTTTTCATCATGAAGAGATTGTATAATCTCAAAATGAAAGAAGGTGGAGCCTTAGCCAGTCACCTCAATGAATTCAATACTTTGGTTAGTCAAGCACACTCAATTGGCATGCCTCCAAGTGACGAAGGAAAAGTTGTTTTGTTGTTATGTTCTTTACCACCAAGCTGGGATACGGTGGTAACTTCAATCAACACATCATCTCCCAGCAAGAAGAAGTTGGTTTATGATGAAGTTACAGTGATCCTTCTCAATGAAGATTTGAGAAGAAGTAATAGTGAATCTACATTCGGTGAAGCATTGACGGTTGTCAGCACCGAGACTAGAGGTAGGAATCCAAACAGAGGCAGAAATAATTCTCATAGACGATCTCAATCAGCTAAGAGATTGAAGTCCAAGGAGAAAAGTGGAGACTACTGGTTTTGCGGAAAGCCTGGCCACGTGAAGAAGGATTGTAGAAAGTACAAATGGGCACAAGACAAAGTGCGGGACAGTGAAGCCAATTTTTCTTGTAACAAAGATGATAGTGCCTTGATACTTTCTATGAGTGATGATACATCCACCTCTTGGGTTTTGGATTCCGGTGCTTCATTTCACACCTCTCCATGTAAGTCTTTCTTTATGAATTATCAAGAAGGCATGTTTGGGGATGTTTATTTGGGTGATAATAAAGCATGTCCTATTATGGGAAAAGGGGATATACTACTGTCCTTAAAAGGAGGTTACAATTTAT
>MU225669.1:207551-240233 GCA_018584345.1 Thuja plicata
TGAAATTCCAGCCCTAACTTGTGCTTCCGCCATGGGATATCTCAACCTGATGGATCGAAGACAAGTTAGGGTAGTAGAGTCAAATAAAACTGATGCCCGGTGTTATAGAAGGGATTGAAATGCTTCTCATTCAAAGCCCTAAAAATGGGTGTGAAACTATATGCAGTTTAAGTAATGTTAGCATTGGGAAATGGAACCGTAGAAAAAGACAGTAACAAATAGCAAAATAGAGAACTGTGAAAAAAATCAACAGTATCACCTCCTATGCCGAGTGCTTCCAGTTGAGTCGACCCTAGCTCGATCAACTCGGGTTATACTCCTGTGACCATTCACAGAGGTAGAAGCTGTTAGTACCAGTGTCGTGTTTCATAGAGAACCATTAGTTGTCAGAAGCCCTAAATTAAATAGATAGAGTACTCTATTTTAGAGAAACATAACTAGACTATGATGGGGGGGAGGGGGGTAAATGACTCCCTTCCTCACTTACGTATACCTGTGCTCAGTGATCTATCTGTCATTGGATTGGAACGTGTGTATCGGCCTTTCTCCCTTCCTCCTTATCCTAAGCCCCAGTTGGCCTCTCTCTCTGGCTACTTCCTATCTTTGTGCGACCTATGCGGGTAAAACTGAGGGCAATGCAACTGTCTTTTCTGGATACGCAACTTAATAAACTTGTGTTGAAGGAAACAAACTAAATGAAATGCTATAAAAATCCCTCTCAGCGCTATTGAACATAGAAATGACCAACGTTTTCTTTTTTTTTTTCTTATATCCTGTTAACGTCGCAATTGCGACATTGTCAGGTTATAATTGAAAAAAAAAATACAAAAACACATAACATTTTCCCACCGTCACAAATTGCCGTCGCAATTTCACCCCAAATGTATTAGTGTAAAGATGCTACCACCTCATACACATCCCCCTTGTTCGTGCCTTAATGAATACTATTTGTAAAATGGTGTGGTCATCCATTCAAAACATAAAAGATACTTGGAAAGTTCCTCTGACATTGTAGTTATAAACTATCCTCGTGAGAGTACAAATGGCATAAAAACACAATTCTAACATGTGGACTATTCGACAGAATGTTGAATAGAAGTTATCTCGGTGGATTGGATTGATCATCATTTGCATTATTTGGGAACTTCCTTGCACCCGATGCCTCCTATCTACATATTCACATTCTAAATTTTGACCATAAAGTACAAACCGGTGGACTTTATAATCATTTTAATATTTATGTAGATTCATCACATAATGGCAACTAGCCTCCAGAACAGGCCTCAAAAACTGACTGAAACAAGCAATCTGACCCTAACACTTGGCAAGAAGATCCATTCATCTACAATAAATATGCATGCAAAAGGGCTTCTTCAGATTCATCCTCTGGTACAATATGCAACTGATTAAACTTAGCAATTCAGAAAATAGTGCAAATGTAAAATGTTGAATCAACATAATTCTCAATTGGATCGGTTTTTGCAAAATCACTAAATCATGCTCTGAAGCTTCACCATCAGGTCAAATAATACATTCATATGCAATGATAATGGCTCCACAATCAGATCTTGGAAACAACTTTCAAATAAAAAGTTACCACTCTCAGAAGATGATTAATTTGCAAACTTAGTTTTGTTCTGCATTGCAAACTGAATAAACTGCCTCTGAAACTGAATTCATAAAGTCATTAGGAAGAACCTTCAAAATCTCAACCTCTGAACATAGATTCAATGTCATGTGTAGAATAAAAATCCTCAATTGAGTTATTCTGAAAGTGAACTTTACAACTGATACAAATATGCAAAGTTAGCATCTTAACACTTTTTTGAACTTAAACTAGGCAAATATGCAGAAAACTGATTTGGAATCAACTTAGAAAAGTGATCAACTAGATTGGTCAAAGTATGAAAATCTTCAGATGAGTTCACTTCCAAGTCAATAATGAAAAAAACTTTCAATTATTCCTGACCATGAACCGGGTGTAAACAAGGAAAGTACAAAGTAGGCCACTTAATTCTGAATTCTGCACTTTCAGTGAAACTTTAATAAATTGGAAATGGAAAGGCTCTGGAAAAATGAATAACTGGATTGGCAGGAATCTGAAACTCTTCAAATAGGTGCACTCTTATGTTTACAATACGAGGGAAAAATCAATTATCCAAAATGTTCAACCGGGTATACATTTTCAAGACCCTAAAGTGGACAACTTAGTAATTCTGCACTTGAATACTCATGAAATCAAAATTATTCACTAATAGAATGGTTCTAGAAAACTTGTCATCTGATTTCATAGGGATCTACAAACTGGAAATATTGGTTCATTTTCATGCTTGCAATACCCAGGAACACACCATGATGTCATACCTATCCATCTGATCAAAGATGCAGGCCTTCAAAGTAAGGAATTTAGAAATCTGCATTTAACAATTTTGGGAAACTTAACAAAATGCCAACAGAATCAGACTGGCAAACTGCTCAAATGGATTCACCATGATCTAGAGAGTGAAAAATATGAAGTATTTGACCATTGGAACATAGTACAAAAGGAATTTTATCAACAACTGGTCAAAAGTTATAACCAGTCAAACTGGGCTATTCAAATTTTTGGGCAGAATAAAGATACAAACAACTCTGAGCAACCAACTTTGGGGAATATGGAAACTTATCAAACTAATTTGAAATAGCTTGGGTTCTGAAATATAGACTCTCTAATATGCATGTAACATATTCCCAAAGTAGTGAATTATGAAACTTAACAGGGTGCAATATATTCATAAGCAAACTAGGCAAGTTATAGCAAAATGACACTTAGCAAAGAATGCAGATTTATGACCACCTCCAAATGACTACTCCCTAAATATGTTAGAAATGAAATTTAGGAGTTGGAACCCACTGCATATATCAAATGAAAGGTACTGAAGCCTCTTCCCAATTGGTACATCATGAAAATCAAAAGGGTATCTTTCACAAGTACTTCAACTAAGCCTTCTCACACAAATTTTCAGGGGTACTCACCTTTCCTTATTGAAAATTTTAATCTGGTCACTCAAATTTGTGTCAAATTTGGGATTACCAACATACTCCATCCATTTTAAATTCATATTTCTCAATTTCTCCTAGTATTTATGTAACTAAGGGCTTGGTTGTCAGTAAACACCAGAAACTCTTTGGGCAAAAGATAATGCCTCCATTTCCTAAGGGACTGAACTAAAGCATATAGTTCTAGGTCATAAGAAGAGTATTTCTTCTTAGCTTCATTTATTTTTTCACTAAAGAAGGCCACTGGCTTGCTTTCTTAAATCAACATACCCCCTACTGCTAACCCACTTATATCACATTCTATGGTGAATATTTTCTCAAAACTAGGAAACTACAAGATAGGCTGGGTTGCTACTTGTTTCTTCAAAAACTCAAAGGATTTCTCTTCTTCCAAAGTCCATTTGAACTTAGACTTGACCCCACCCTTATTGGTATCCAATAAAGGAGCACAAATGCCACTAGAATTTCTAATGATTTTTTTATAAAATTGGGCTAAGCCATGAAAAATCCTTACCTCTGTTGCTATGGTAGGTGGAGGCCAGTTTAGGATAGCTGGAACTTTCTCTTGATCCATCTTTAAAGACCCTTTGGAAACTACAAAGCCTAGGTACACTAGTTCTTTCTTGAAGAACTCACATTATTCAAGGTTGATAGCCAACTTCTCTTCATACAATCTCTTCAACACTGCCTCTACATGCTTGACATGCTCCTCTTTTGTCTTACTAAAGATCAGTATATCATCAAGATATACCACCCCAAACTTTCCTATGAAGTCCTTGAGAACTTCATTCATGAGCCTCATGAATGTGCTCAGAGAATTTGTGAGGCCAAATGGCATTACAAGCCATTCATATAACCCATATGTGGTCTTGAATGTCATTTTGTATTCATCCCCTTCTTTCACCCTAATTTGGTGATAACCACTTTTCAAATCCAGTTTGGTAAAGTACATTGTCCCTCCAAGACAATCCATGGGGTCCTTAGTCCTAGGTATGGAGAACCTATACCTTATTGTGATTTTTTTTATTTCCCTTGAATCTGTGCAAAGTCTCCATTTTCCTCCCTTCCTGGATTCCAACACAACCGGGACTGCACATAGGCTTATACTCTTTTTTATCAAGCCTTGATCCAAGAGTTCTTGTACTTGACTTGCCACTTCTAAGTTATGATCAAGAGTTAACTTGAAAGCTGCCTTATTAGGCAAAGATGCTCCAGGGACAAATTCTATCTGATGACTTATTACCCTTCTAGGAGGAAAGGTAGCAGGAGTGCCATCACTCACTATGTCTTTGTACTTTTCAAGTAATCCTTATATATCTGATGGAAATGACTCCTTGACTGGTTTCTCTTCCTCCTTAGGTCTAATCACAATAGCATACCCTCCATTATCATCACCTTTGAGACCCCTCACAAACTCCTTTCCACTACACAACATCACATTAGGAGTCTTGGCCCATGGTTCTAAATCTTCTAACGAAGACTGAATCATGAAGGTTTTACCTCCTTTCTTGAAAGTGATAGAATTCTCCTTTTCATCATATACTTCCCCATTGTCAAATTGTCAAGTTCTTCCTAACAAAAAATGAAAATCATCCATTGGTAGGATGTCACACAAGAGGTTATCTTTATACCCTGCTATGGAGAATTCAACCCATGTCTGCTCATTCACCAATACACTTTGGTCTGTGTTGAACCATGTCACCTTAAAGGGATTCACATGGGGTACTTTGGTCAACTTGAGTTTTCTGACTGCTTCCTCTGAAATAATGTTATCAGTGGAGCTAGAGTCCACTATCACCTTGCAAAATTAGCCAAGGATCTTGCACCTGATCCTAAACAAAGCCATCCTATGCTTAGGTTCATCTTTACTTGGTTGGCTTATCAATAATATTCTGAACATTAAGTTCTCATCCATCTCTAAATCTAGATGGTCTATCTTAGGAGCCCTGACACTTAAAGTGTCCTCATGGGCATATGTTATTCTTTTATCATTTTTTGATGCAATAGGCTTGTCAGGACACCTATATGCTAGGTGGCCTAGTTGACCACAGTTGTAAAACTTCATACTTGCAAATTATGAGTTACTTCTACCTCCTCTTCCTCTGCTAGGTCCTCCATGATTACCTCTACCTCTTCTATAATCCCCTCTTGGAGTGTTTTCAGTATTATGCTCTGTTAGCTTGGTCTCACCTTATGTCCTTTGCTCGCTGCCTCTGCCTTTATAGCCACCTCTTTGTCCCCTTTGGTCTCTTCCTCTACCTCTGTTATTCTTGAAGCTAGAGTCAACTTTATTCTTGTTATTTTCCTCCACTCTTAAGACCAATTGATGATACCTCTGAATTGTAGTGGGTGTCCAAAAACTGATTTCTTCTTGGATGTTCCATTTCAAACCACCCAAGTACCTTGCCACCTTGATAGACTCTTCATCTTGCTACTTGGATCTTAGACACAACCTTTGGAATTCCTCTGTATAAGAGGCCACATCTAGGTCTTTTGTTTCAAATTTTTTCTTTTCCTATGGAGTTGGATCTCATAGTATTCTGGTAGGTAATTCTCCTTTAGTTTGGTCACCACTGCATTCCAATTAGCTATAGACTTCTTTCCAAAACTAACCCTCTCATCTTGAAGGTATTTCCACCATGTTAGGGATGATCCCCTAAGTCTTTAATTATCCACCTTGATTTTTTGTGCCTCTGTCACCCCTTCACACTCGAAATGG
The DNA here is from genome assembly GCA_018584345.1 of Thuja plicata. Lineage (NCBI taxonomy): Eukaryota > Viridiplantae > Streptophyta > Pinopsida > Cupressales > Cupressaceae > Thuja > Thuja plicata. Next base: position 213,310 of record MU225669.1, read on the forward strand.
TTCTCCATTCCTTCAATCTAATCCATCAATGCCTCAATATCCATCTTTCCACTAAACAATGGTATTCCTTCCAAAGCCTTTCCTCCTAGGGATTTTATGGATTTTAGAATGGGCACCTCATTCAAAACAGGGTCTAGTTCATGGACAAGATCCTCTTCAATAATGTTTTTACCCCTATCATTACTTTCAACTTCCTTATTTCTAGCTGCTACACTTGCAACTTCTTCTAGCGTTAACTTCATTCCTTCCAAGGCTTCTTCAAGGAGTCTGTTCTTCTCCTTTTTCTCATACACTTCCTTGGCTAGTTCTGCATTAGTCACCATCATTGAATCTCCTACTAATTCACTAGTAGCTATAGACATGCACTAACTTTCCCAAGTCTTTAACTTGCTCTGATACCAATCTGATGTAACAACTAGTCTTGCTCTTCCCTAGCTTCCTCTAGGGGTTCCTAGGCCATTCCTTTGAACTAATAGGGTTCTTTGACTGAACCTAAAATCCTTAGGATTCTCCTTACAATATCCTAGTCCTTTCAACTATTGAACATGAATAAGTTTGAACAAATCCTCCACAAACTTCCTTTTAGGCCTTCAATAGCCCTTCTTGCTCCACTCACATAAAACTCACAAAGTGAACCAACATGATAAAAAAACTTCAAACTAGGAGATTTAATCTTCTAGGGTGAATTTTTTGATCCACTACAAATCTTGCATTTACTTTTAACATGGAAACCCTAATCGAGTTCCAAGAAACATGCCAATTTCTCCCTAAACAGGGCTACAAGCAATTAGGCCTTTTTTGTGAATTTCTGCAATAACTTGAAAAAGTTATCAATAAGGTGGAAAAAAAATTTATGATTAGAATACCCTTTATAGAGACTAAATATTTCTTAAGGTCTTAGGTCCTTATATTGACCGTACAACACTGCCTAATAACTAGGCTAGAAATTAGGGTTACAAAGTTCCTAGAGCCTATCTATCAAGAATTCCACATTCACCACCAAGAACATCAAACCACAACTTCCCATGGAATTCGGGAATCTAGGAAACTTCACTCTACCTCTCCACTATCTTTTATTGAAGCTATGAATGCCTTCAATCCTCCATCTCACCTCTGCTTTGCACTGTGATCCCTAGCCATCCAACTGTCGCTCGCCTAGGGAATCACTTTAAAAATTCTTGGCTAGCTATCTTGGGCCCCTCCTTCATTGTACAATATGTACATGGAGTCACCTCCCTAATCCAAAAGGCCCATGTAGATTCCATGGTGGGAAGAAGATCTATGACCCCATTTGCACCAAGTGCCTATTCAAACCAGTGACTACGCAAAACACAAAATAATTTACAAAACTAACTGCAAACTTTAAAATTGGAAAATAAACACCAAAAAAAATATTGAAACAATTCACATGAACACTTCCAATAGTTACATTTATAAATTCAATCCATTATAATGCCAAATGCTCAGAAAGCACAAAAACTATGATTGTTTTGGTTAAATATGAGTTTGTACAGTTCTTAAAAAACTTAAGCCAACCCCCTGAAGAGGTCAAGGATAGCCTTATATAATTGACCAAGGCACTAAACCAATGGTTTCAAACCATTATGACAATCATTGTTTGAAGTTGCACTAATGCAACAAACATTGTCAAAATATTGTCAATGACAACATTGACAACTTTTTACATCTTTTGGATTTGCTATCCAAACTTGGTCACAAGTCCACCAAACTTACCAAAACACCTATCTAAGATGTTACAACATTGAAATATGACCTTTAGTCCCTTTCTTATTCAATTTGACATCAAATTCCAAAAACACCCTATTTAGTCCTAGATGGACACTAAAGTCACTAAGGACTTATTAAGGCTTCCTCTTCAAATGCAACACACACACATAGGAATTTTCTAGTCCCTTATTAGAATAGTGGTGTGGCTAAGACCAATACAATCTAAAACAAAAATCAGAGTCCTAGGTCTACTATAATCCTTACCTAGGTGCTCGTGCACCAGGAAACAAATTTCATCCTTAAAATATTCAACTTCTTGTTTAGGAATCATGTGTCTACTCTAGATTTTCTCTCTGAAATTCTCAAAATATCCATCCATGATATTCTCAAACTTATCTCCTAATTCAGCTATGAATTCATTTATCTGATGGATAATAGGTCTGTCCTTCTTCCATACTATTATGCCCTTGGAAGGAAATAATTTCCGAACATAAAAGAATATGCAAACCAGAAGAGAACCGAACTTACATGGATTTTTCCTGGATGCCCAGATGCTTTCCATATTCTTGCTTAGCTAAATGAGATGCAACTCAGCTAGATCAAATACCATTTTGTTCTTTACCACCTTGTATTCTAAGTCCACAACTTCACATGGTACACTACTTGGTCTGCTAGAACTATATATCTCGTGAGCTATCACATGAATCCCAAATTTCAATTCCATGTCATTAAATCCATTTAGTCTCATGCCTCTTTCGTCTCACTCAGCAAGAGTTAACTCATCTAGCTTGTCTCTGCTTAGGGTTTTGGTAGCTATATCTTTGTCAAGCATGGGATACCCTATTACTCGGTGTATTATTGTCTTTATGATCTTCACAGGATGTTCCAACCATAGGTGCATCTCATGAATGCGGCTAAGAACAAATCTAATCCATTTTATTTGGAAATTCTTTGCCATGTGCAGGATGTGGGTTAAACCTTTAACCTCAAGATGCTTGTGCTTGGGCTTCAGATTTCTGTCTATGCACAATTTCTCATATGCTTGATTCATCTAAATTTTTCCAAGCTCCTGGATGTTATAGTGATAGAAGCTTTTAATTTCATTGACCAGTAATGCCCTTGGAGGAATTTGGGAATGAGCTCCCAAAAGATGTATTTCCTCTGCTACCGCTGGATGAAGTTTAAATTCTGGAGGGTTAGAGAGAACATTTCTCACCAACATCTCACATCCTTTCTTAACTTTGTTGTTGGATGTTGATGCCATATCGCTCAAAGAATTTTATCAAACTTCACTTTCAAACACAAATTCAATCTAAATCTCCAAGGGCTCTGAATTGCTCTGCAAACTGAAATCTTTGTAAACAATAACTTTTTCCATTCATCATTTATAAGATTTTTTACTGTTTAAGTATTTCATTAAATGCTCTATACATAGTAGCTGGTATAGCTTGGGTAGTTCTCCCAGGATTACTCAGAATCTTGACAAAAACTAACTTCCCAACTCTTTTAAAACCTGACTCAGCTTGGTTAAGCTAGAGTAGCTCAAGTGCAACTGAGATCCTGACTCAGTTAGCACCATAATATGTCCTAATGCATCAATATGCAGATTTGGACTTTCTATCATATCTAGAACTTAGTTATGATGGCTTGAATGTGTAGTTCCAGTCATCTCCTTGCATCTCTATTTTGTGATGGTAGATCCACCCAACTCACTATCTTGGGTTTCATTTGATCCTTCATTATTTTGGTCTGAACTTTCAGAGGATTTTCTTACCCATTGTTGATTCATCTAAGTTCTGATTTTTGAGACGTTTGCTTTTCCTTTTTCAAAACTAGTATCCTATTTTTCTCTATTCATGCAATTCTTGCTTAGATGACTGAGTTGATTACATACATAACATCTCTTAGTAGGATTTCTTAGTCGAAGGTGAGTCTTTGTACAATTTGCACCAATGTGTCCATACTCTCCAGAATGACAACATATGTACCATGTGTTGTAATCCCAACCAAAAATTGCTTTGGCCAATTGTTCAGCAGTGTTCCATTTCATAGTTCTGCACTCGGAAGATCTATGACCTTGTTTATTACATTTGAAACATTTTCCTTCAGATTTAGGTTTCTCAGTGCATTCACTTGCTCTATGCCATGTATGTTGCAACTGTAGCATTTACCATTAAACTTTGATTTTCCATTCCTCCAACATTTATTTGATGTAAGCCCAAACTTACCACAGTGGTTACAAGTAGGTTTCATGTTCTTTTGAGCTCCTTGCTTTGAGGATTCACCTTGTTCAGTATAACCCAGTCGAATCTGTCCATGATGTCTAATTTCTGTTGACTGATCTATACTACCATGTGAATTCATCATACTTTCATTGCTTTTCCTTTCTGTGTTGAGATCATTCAGTAGTCTTTCACTTTATGTCCTTAGGTTGATAACTTCTTGATTTGCATTATTGAGTTGATTTTCCAAATCTGCTTGCTGGAGTGACAAATGATGGATTTCATTTTCTTTTTCTTCTAATGTTGTACTCACCCATCTCTTATCTTCTTGTGCCAAATTTCTTTCATCATATGCTTGATTATTTTGTTCTATAACTTCACATAATCTAATTGAAAGAATTTCTTGTTCTCATTTCAACTTTCTAACTTCTTCATGTAGATTGAGATTCTTTGCAAGGAAGTCTTCAGTGGCTACATCAACTTCTTTAGAACTTTTGTCTTTGCAAAAATCTTTAATTCTTTCTTCTATGTAATTTTTGTCACTCATTTGTACTGCTAAATATTTTATTCTTTTCAGGGAAAGAGAGAGCTGCTCTTTGAGTTTCTTGATCTAATCCATGGTCACTTCTAGATCTATTTGTCTATTTTCAATGGCTTTCTCCAGTCTATATATTTCCATTGCCTCTGATCTTTGTTCAAGTTGTTAAACTTCTGTATAGAGATCCTTTAGCTCTGATACCAGTTGTTGGAAATATATAACATGCAATGTGACTAAAGGGGGGGGGGGTGAATCAAGAACCAATAAAACTAATTCTTCTTTAACCTCAATTAGATTATCTAATCTGATTGCATGCATAGAAAAGAAATCATTCATAGCACATAACCCAATATTTGGTTACCCAAAAACCTTCCAAATAGAAAGTAAAACTGGGATGGGGATGGTACCCACAACATTTAGTACTATGGTATTAATTTATCCTATTACAGGTTACATTGAACACTTCTGATGGTTTTTCCTGTTAGGAGAAATAAGGACTGTTAATTCCACCTTGATAAAGAATTTAATACAATACAATAAAGTAATGCAACTCTGTTAGGAGATTTACAAAGGATTGTTAGGTCCACCTTGTTAGAGGATTTTGCTAATCCACCTGTTAGAATGAAACAGTAGATGATCTACTTATGCAACTCTGATTTGCTAAATAAGATCCTTTGATTTATAACTAATCACATAACTGTGATGGATGAGTCTCTGTTGTACTTTTATACTTCTGCAATCTTCTAATTGATATGTCACTTCATATTCGCATATACATTTGTTCACATACACATTTTGGATAAATAAAATATCTTACATATATATCTTATCCAAAACAAATGACTTCATAAGTCGGCTTCCATTAGACATAATGATATTAAATAATATATGCAAAGTTGGCTCAATACTGTCACTCGGGTCTAGAAGTCTACTTGGTTGATAAAATGATACTCGGGAAATATGATGATCACTCGGGTCACACTGATCACTCAGGCAATGCTAGTTACTCAGGCAATACTAATCAGTCAGGCGATACTGATCACTCAGGAAATACTGATTACTCTGGCAATACTGGATGACTAAGTGTTTTGACACTAATTGACAACATGTATTTCTATAAGTTCTACAGGAAGAAGGTCTCCATGAAGGTATTATGTTGATTTCATAGGCGAAGTGCCTAGAAGGATTAGGGGATCCTTAATATGTAATACATAGTCCTATTTTGTAAGGCCTAGTAGCCTAGGGTGCACTATAAACCCTATGGTTATATATGGTCAAAAGCGCTTAGGATGGGTAGAGATAGGACACTAACCAAAGTTTGAGAGGGAAAGGCTTGTTCCCTAGATAACCCATGAATTAAATTGTACCATTAGGAGTGCAGTTCAAGTGGAAACCATGAACAATCAGCGCCTATATCTCCTTAATCCAAGTTTGATAGGGCAAGGATTACGAGTTAAACACTGCCCTACACTTAAGAGGAAGACCTCTAGATAAGTCCTATCTAACTTCATTAGGGAAAGGATTGTTCCCTATGTTGCATATTGGATTCTTCATTGTGCTTTGATTGTGCACCTGCTCCATGCAGATACCATGCCCAAGCAACTATTTTTACATAATCCTCATGCTCAGTACTAGATCCTCTCTTCTTCTTGCCTTTTTTCTACATTTTAACACTTTAGTTGTTTAGAAGTTCCAAGCCTAAATTACCAACAAAAATTTATTTAATTATATATTTATTGACAAATTGTTACAAATAGCACTACTAAGTCTACATGTTCTTGTAATAAAATAATACAAAGAGGAATGAAAATGCATTCATTTGTTTCAAACAACTATATACACAGAATAATAGTTATAAACAACAGTAATTTGCAATATGTACTTCCATTAATCTCAAAAAAGATGTATACATAGCATTAATCTCAAAAAAGATGCATACAGAGCATACAACTGAAACACCAAACAATCCCTTAGGATCCTGTTGATCCATCCATACTTCACCATGATAAAAAATCATTAGAGACAAAGTAACATTTCTATGTTTCATCAAATTTCCATCAACACCTTATCAAGGTAATCATGAAGCTAATCAATAATCTATCATCATTCATTCAATTCAAGGTCACATTTACAAATTGTTTCTCATTACAAGAATTAGGCTTCAAGCCTATTTGATCATAAAACATTCACTAATACCATTATCCTTTACCTTACAAGGATCCACCATTTTTTCCTTCAAAACCTCTCTATTTTCTGACTACACCCAAACCATTGGTCCTTAGAGTCTAACTTCTTGTTCTCACAATCCTTTTGTTCCTGCAACAAACTCATACTCTATTTCTCTGATCACCAAATGAGTGGGTTAATCTTGCTCTATCTGAAACACAAGATTTTTTCATACCTGCATACCAATCCTTAACAAAATTCTCATTTATCATTCATCCATTCAACAATAAACATAAATTGTCTCTACACCTTAAGACGCAACATTTGCAATCACTGATCATAAAAGGGTTCACTATCCTCAAGTTTGTTATTGTCCTTACACCTTACAAAATCCTTCAACCCAAACACTTATGGATTCATGCCTTATCTTTCAAGCATCTTTTAGTAATTAAAAAAAATATTTCATATCTTGAACACAATTGAACCAGGACCAACTCGTGCAAACAACTTCTATCATGACAGTGACTGTCATTAACATTACAGTTTTCTACTCTGTATTCTATTGTTCACAACTTTCATACGTGACTCAATTAAGAAAATACCTCCAGTGGAGATGTATAAAATTAGTTTTATTAAAACATATACAAATAGTAGTCCAATCCAATGGTGCAATTGGGAGATACAAGCCCCATACAGAGACCCATATTTACTGTCCATAAAAACTCAGAAAATTATTGCTTTATGTTGCTAGGGCATCAAATTTCTCAAAGAATACTTAACCATTAAGTTAAAAACCAATTTCATATTAAAGTGTATTGAATATATTATCATATTCCAGAAGATAGTGATCTTGCATCGGTTAAAATATAAGAGATTACTAGACCTTTGCAAACAGGTCTGAGATACAGGGTTTAATACCAGTTTCCACAAAGTGCATTGGATCTTTCTTGATTCTTCATGGACAGTGCCCCAAGTAGAACCAAATGAAATTTATTTCATCAATATTTACTTCCATATAGATATTTATGGTTATATAATTCATTTACATATAGTAAAACCTTCAATAACAGGAGAAACCATGACTGTTCACAGAAAGTGAAAGAAAAACTTGAACAAACATCACCTTTATTCATTTATCTCTCAAATAAAATACTTTACATGAGTTATCCATACAATGTTCTTCCTTACCACATGTCTCTTGGTCATTCCATGGAGATCTATTTGTGTTTTCATTGGAAACTTCACTTGATTTTCCCCATTTATCTGTAGAAGGGTGACAGTCAGAGGTGTGACTGCTACATCTTCAATCTTTATTGACAAATTGTTTCAAATAGAACCACTGAGCCTACATGTTCTTGTAATAAAATAATACAAAGAGGAATGAAAATGCATTCAATTGTTTCAAACAACTATAGACACATAATAATAGTTATAAACAACAGTAATCTGCAATATGTACTTCAATTAATCTCAAAAAAGATGCATACAAAGAATCTATATTGCTTCTCTCTATGCTGAAAAAAAAAACTCTATTTGTACTACTCCATACCCACCTCTACCTCTAAAAATTGAGCATTATCTAGCCCTTAATTAAGAAAAATAAAACCGACCACCTTTGCTCCACTTACAACAGCCAGAAATTGGCATAAAAGAAAAACCCAAAATGGAAGGCAAGAAGAAACTAAAGAATAAGTGGTCTGCAAGAAGCTTCTCATGCGAAGTTTTTTCAGGTGCCAGCCTGCAAGGTCAGATCCATCCATTAAATTACAAATAATTATTATGGAAAAAATAGAAGCAAAACCCGAATAAAATGGTGTTTCATAAATGTTGTGATGCAGACATTGTAGAGTTGTCTGAATCAAAGATAGTTCATTTCAAAACAACATCTTGTCGTATTGCATAAGAAATGGATCTCATGTAAGGGGTTGGTGTTTGGCTTATTTTGTCTCTGGTAGCCTCATGCTGCTAGCCTTCTACAGAACTGTAAAAGCCTCAAGGAAAGAAAATAAATTTTACCTGGAAATTAAGAGTACAAGCTACTTCAAATGAAAACTTCCAGAGATAGGTAGTGATGGAGAACTAAATGTTTCCAGTAGCTCTAGAGTATTTAAATCCTTGGTTTAATTTAAAGTTATTTACTGGAGAACCCATTATATTTTTCCTATACCAAAAGTTTTTTTTGAATCACCAACTCCCTAAAGATTTTTCCATAGTTGCTTCTAATTTCAGAATTTTAAAGTTCATCGGAATATTTGACAACAAATAATTCTAGGACAATATGGGTGATCCTTGGTTTTAAAAAATATATAGTTCACTCCTATGGTTTTCAATATTTAGTGAAACCATTACCTAAATCATGTATTCAACTATTTTAATTGCAAAAGAGTTCACAAGACAACTTCATTTAAAACAACCATTAGGATGTCATGTATTCATACCATATTAGATTGCAGTCCAAGACAACCCATTAATTAAATTGTACTATCAGGAGTATAGCTCATGTGGAAACCATGAACAATTAGTGTCGATGTCTCCTTAACCCAAGTTTGAGAGGGCAAGGCTTATGGTTCAAACACTGACCTACACTATAAACCCTATGGTTATCTATGGTCATTTTGCTACTTAAGGCAAAAATTGTCAAAAATAATGTTGTCAATCCTCAATGTTGTTGAGGACAATTTTTGAAAATTCGGTGTCCAATGTTCACAAACCCCCAAAATCAGATGGAATAGTTTTATTTTTATACAAAATGGATCAACAAACCCACATTGAGAGGTTATTGAAGGAATTGGAGGAAAATCATCAAAATTCAATAAAAATTATGCATATTTCTAATAAATGACTGTTGTTTTGCTTGGCTTGACCACGTACAGATTGAAATTCAAAATATAAATCCATGGAAAGTTTCTAGATCTTCATATCTTTCATTTGAAACCAGTTAGAGGTTTTGAGATTGAGTTTGGAGGGAGAAAAAGTATTCCAAACCTCTGAAGGTCGTGTTTGTGCCCTAACTAAGGGTTTTTACGCTCAATCCTCTATTTCTCCCCAATGAACCATTGAAAAACTCTACAAATTGGTGAGGAGGGAGGTTGGAGGATGTATTTTAAGATTAATATGGTATCACAATGGATGAATATAGTTGGAAGGAGTTTGTGTTGAAGAAAGGCTAGGCATTCAAAATGTGACTGGCACTATTTTGAGTGTAGACCCCATAACTCGCATTTGGAATGGTTTTAAACCCTGAGACTTGGGAATTAGGTTTTTTATAGAAGCCTTAAGAGTTTCCTAATGCTTCCTCTAAGAAATCTATTGTATTTTAGGTGTTCCTTCATTAAGTGCTCATAATTAGGCCTTTGAGATCCTTGAAGTCAGCAGACTTAGAGGAAGATCTTAAGCTTTCCCTTGTGGGAGAGTTGTTGTCTCATGGGATATGCCTGTGAAATCCAATAATACTTGGGTGTTCTTTGGGATAGGTTGGTGTTGTTCTCACAAAAGCAGTTTAGAGGCCTAGAAGGATAGTAGTGCAAAAGTAAAATGTGTGCTCCAAGTGATTGATAGACCAAATTTGAATATTGGATAGGCTCTTTTGGTATCACTAGAGGTTATACAATAGTTCCAAACTTTATTTGAGTCTAGGAATTAGTTTTATGGACATTGGAGTAGTCAGGGAAGTTTGGGAATGCGTATTCTAAAGGGGTATATTAAATCTTGTTGATGCATTGGTTGGATGTAACCATGGAGTTGAGTTGTGGGGCTAGTTATGATAATGTATCAGAATGTTGAGAGAGTTATACTAAGGTGTGAGGTTTTATTGGAGGTACTCCATATATCAAAGGGATTAGTTACTTGATTGAAGCAAGGACACAATTGAGGGGTTGCAAGTGGTAATTGATCAAACCTCTACATCACCCACATTTTCTTCTCCCTCTCATGCTTGTCCTGCAAATCCCTTAGCTCATTATAACCTTACATATAGAAATAAATCTAATGTTACTCATATGCAAGATTATAAAGTTAACTCGGGAAAAGCTTATAGACTACTGTAAGGTTCAGGATTATGTTCCTTCCATACAATCAGATCTACAGCGGTTCCAAAGGTATAATCATAAGATCACTATTCAGAAAGGACAATTAGACTATTGCAAGAATCAAAAGCATATTCACAACCTCTTAACTTGGTGCAAATACACTTACACATCAGAAGAATCAATGCTATGGATATTGTGAACATTCATAGCACTATAAATAATAAGGAAGGAATACCGCAATTCAATGATCTGTATATAATTTTTAGCAGATATCATATATATGTTCGTACTCATCTTTGCATTAGGGAGATCATTGATACACTCATCTAAGAAACATTATTGTTAACCTAATTAAATTTATTTAAAATTATAGAAACTAGATGATTTTTTGTTCCTATATGATTCTCTTAATTATATCATTCAATCAGGGCCTTACCGCACTACTCATCCTTGATTCCTTTCTGCAAACAAGTTGATAGCATAGCCTATCTAATAATGGGTCAAAATTTCCTAGGAAGTCCACAAGGTACATTGCACATATTAACACATGTAAGGCATGAATCATAAACATAGATTATGTGATTTTGTGCTTCCATTCTCCCCTTAGGAAGAAGACGAACACCAATGTATATAATGGAGTCTCAGGCAAAGTGTGACTTAGTTGGATGTACAACGAGACCATGGTATTGGTAGATATGTAAAAAATGACAGAGGTGGTCAAGATGTGCAGAAGGACTTTGGCTAAACACAAGGATATCATCAATGTAGGGAATGATGAATTTGGAGTATTTTCAAAAAATATTATCCATGTGTTGTTGAAAAATAGATGGTGCCATCGTGATGTCAAATGGAAGGACATTCCATTCGTAGAGACCTTGAGGGACAAAAAAGGCTGTCTTGAAATGATCATTGGGATGGATGGTAATTTGCCAAAATCCTTTGGTTGAATCAAACTTAGAATAAACATGACTCCCTTGGATACACTGCCAAATGTTATCTTTACTAGGTTGTGGATACTGATTGTCAAGCAAAAAACTATTTAAAGGTTTATAGTTGACAACTAACCTTTTTTCAGATAGCTCTTGGCCTTGCTCATCAAATTTTGGAATGTACATGGCATGACATGAGAAAGGTGATGAGGAAGAGGATATAAATCCTTGGTCTAAGAGTTCTTCAATCTCCATTTTGTTGAGCTTTGTTTCCTATGGACTCATGATAAAGTAGTTAGCCTTAGCTTTAGGAAGAGTTTCCTTACCATCAAGATCCTTCTGTAAAGGTAATCTACAGGTTAGATTACGATGTTGCCGCTTGAGATATTTTGTCATTACTGTTGAGCTGAATTGTTGCTTCAACAGTTCTATTTGTGAAGTCGAGGCTTCCACTTGCTTTGCAATCTAGGCCATATTTCTAGATTTGATGACTATTTGTTCTGCTTTGCTGCTGTAGGCCAATTTTTTCTGTAGCCGTGGTACCTTGTGATGGTTCAGACTGATGGATTCTTTAGTGATTAGGATTGGTTCCCATTTCTGCATTGTTGTGCTACCAATGATACCATCGTAACCATCAATCTCATAATAGAAAAATGTTAGTTCATCTTGGTGTCAATCATCAAATTCAATAGGTGCCTTACACAACAGATTAGACATATGTTTTCCATTTCCAAAAGTAATTTCTGTATTACCTTTTATCCACTAATCAGGAGGAAAAAATGATATCTAGAAATATTTAGATTAGCACCAGTATCCCATAAAAAGGCTAAGGGATAAGAAGTTGTACCTCTAAAGTGTACATGAAGTTCCAAACCTGGACAAGATGTCTGAATTGGTTTCTTTGTAACTCTTCAGTGTTGACTATGTTGCACATAGTTTTCTTCATCTTCTTGCTCATAGACTTTTGTCTTTTCTTCTTTGATTTGTTCACCAGTGTTTGGATCAAATCCTTCTATTACCATAGCTGTGTGCATATAAGGACTGTATGATTTTTCATGACAGAAGAAATCATCTATGGTAGAAGTAAGTTGAGGTGTTGTTTCTACTAGATATATCTTGGAAGAGAATTGTTCCAATTCTTTTCCTTTTTCTAATTCTTCTTGAAGATTTTCATTCTCTTCTTCAGAGAGTTATTCAAGTTCTGTTCTAGCTTGGTTGACAACCCTTTTGAGGAATTCCTTGCGGTGTTGTCGCCAGATTCTTCTAGCCATGTTGCCTGGTGCAGGGGCTTCTACCATAGTCTTTTGGCCAATAGGATTGGATGTGTGAACCATAATAGGGCAAGTGGATCTTAAAGGAGGTCTATAGAAATTGAGACCATGACGACCTCCAAAAGTAGGAGATCTTTCCTTTTGCCAAGGTGGAATCTTATATCCATGGTCTAAACTATGAATACTAGTTGAATGGCTGGCTAGTAGTTCTATTTTTTGGGCTTCTAGATTAGCCAATCTGAGTTTATTTATTTTCCAGGTTTCTGGCCCCATATTCATTGTTTTATGTTTTCTTTCAAGCTCACTGATTTCTAATATAATCCTTTCAAGAGTTTTCTGGGAATCAGGGTCTCCTCTCATCATTCTGCAATAGAATGATACTTCAAAGTCATTGTCTGAATCTAGATGTTCTTTAGAATCAAAAAATTGTTTAGGTTCATATTGACTTGATTTGATACTGTAATCAATATCTTCTTCATCAGAAAGAATGACATCCTCAGAGTCAGAGGGGTAGTCAGTAACAAACATAAATTCTTCTGGATCTTCTAATCCAGAATCTTTTAGCATTCATGCCTTACCTTTGAACTTAGCTTTGTTCTTGTCCGGGCACTTATTGGCGAAATGGTCACCTTTACAGATGTAATAGGTGGGTTTCCATTTACTTTTTCCTTTGAATCTATTCTTCTTGCGAAAATAGCCTTTTCGCTGACTGTATTTCTTTCTTGAGAACTTGCCTTTTCTATTTGAGCACTCAACACATCCTTTGTCTCATTTTTTGTGCCTGTGGAAAGTTTTACCACATCCATATAGTGTTGTTAGAGATTTACATACAATAGGAGAAATAAGAGGTTTAACCCTTTTCAATTCCTTCCTTTTGTAGACCTCAAGACAAACTGATTCATTGATTTATTTTAGGAATTGAATTAACTGTGGGAAGGTTCATTCCTTGACAGTCAAGTTTTCATATACTATATTTTCTAGTATTCTCTTATGACAATAATCTCCTAGGCCTTCAAAGCTTTTTACAAAAATGGAGTACATAAACTCCTGGTTCTGTTCATGTCCAGACTGATAGAAGTTGATGAATTGTTTGACATAGTATTCATCAAATTTGGATAGGTCACAATATTTGTTATTGATAAATCTTCTGTAGGCTATACTTTCAAGAGCATAAATTTTTCCTACAAACATTCTTATCAGTTGTGCACATACCTGATCTATACCATTGTTGATTAGATCAGTTCTATAAATATTATCAAGACGATCCCAGACTCTTTTTCCTGTGCATGTTAATGAATTGAGAGCTTGCCAGATAACATCTTGTTCCGATACACTAGTATTTGTGGCCATGTAGTTAATTACCCATGCTCTAATGGCATCTATGTTTATGAGATTCTCAGTTGTGTCATAGGTATTAAAATTAACCAATGGGGGTGTATCTGATCTAAAATTCATGAGGTTTCTAAATGGATCATTTCCTCCAGTTCTTGGTCCTCTTGTCATCTGAATCTTTCCTTTTCTTTTCTCCTCTAGAGTTGTTATTCTTGTAGTACCAGTAGCAGTATCCCAAATTTTCACAATCTCTAGTTTAGGGATATCTGTGATTAGCCCTTTTCCCTTATACTGGGCTTAAAGATAGTTGGGTGAGGTATTTGGAAAGTTCAGGGACTTAATAGGTTGGGTTGACTGTATAGACAAGTTTTGTAGCTTGTTTGTCAGATTATCCACTTGGACTTTGATGTCAGTGGATTCTTTCAATACATCATCCACTTGTGATTTGATCTCTGTGGATTCCTTTATGACTGTAGTCTCAACATGGAGAGACTATTGACTGGTTGACTGGGTTATTGCTTCAATGCGGTTTACAGTTTTAACAACTGTATTAACTTCAGAGCGTAGGATTTTAACATGATGTTCATGGGATTTTTGGAAGGCTATTTGTTGTGCCCACCATGTTTCGACATTTTTCTTAAACTTAGTGAAGTCAGTACGGAGTTGTCGGAGAAATAAAGATATTTCATCCTGCCATTCCTTGGTGACATGGGCTTCTACCTACTGGATAAAGGCTAGGATTTTGTGCACATTGGTTTGGGTGCTAGCATGTTGCTTATCTTGAGAAATGGTATGTAGTAGTTGCTGGTGCTTAATGTCTTTGGTTAGCAGCATATGCTTGTGGGTACAAATATTGTTCCAGTTGAGCAACTTACTTTAGGAAGAGACTTGGGATTCTCCAATAGGAGAGACATGTTGTGCCCAAAACTCTATTTGATATTTACCAGTCAGATCAATTTGCAAAAAATCATAGAATGAAGGTATGACTCCTCGTGTGATAGATTTTCCTACAGGAGTGACATTTTCTAAAGCTTCTTGATTCTAGTTGTCAGGCTCAGGGAAATTAACAGTGCGGCCAGACATCATATGATTTTTTCCAGTAGAGAAGACAAAACTACAGTTGTCGCATTTTAACTTTCCATCTTCTAGTTTAGAGAAATGTACATGTGAACAGGAAGAGGTATTACCACTAGATTGAAGAGTGGATTTTGGAAGATAAGACTGCAAATAGTAAAATGTGAATGAAGAATTCATTCCTAGAGCAGGTTTAATAGACACTGAAGGTTGGGGTTGTATCACAGGTGTGCGAGTTGCATATCTGGTAGATTGAGAACAGGAAAGATTTGGATCTGCAAAGTTTAGTATTGCATGGCTATTAGTTTCTTGGATATTAATACCTCGCAATTATGCAGACTTCTTTGGCTGAGCATCTTTGCTCCATAGTTCAAGTGCCCATTAAGTTGGCATCTTGATATCTTTGTGTTTTATAACAAATGGGGCTCATAACTATGTGGTTGGACTAGTGGACTTCCAACTAGTGGACATGTTGTCTTCAGGACTTAAGGATTTTCTAGGATTGATCATTAAGGGTAATGACTTGTTGAACAGTCGATAATATACCACAAAGGTTAAAGTATGATGCACAGATGCTTCTTTAAAGTATGCATTCTTGGTTTTTAATTCATAGGTCAGGACATCATCTAGGTTGGCATCTTTTAGATTGACAGAATAATCTAGAGTGCAGTCTATGCAAATAGGGCCATTTGACATGGAATCACAAGCTCCTCCAAGAAGGGCATGAGAGGTTTTGGTGATTCTAGCATCCTTTAATAACATTAAGATGACAATGGGTAAACCCTTTCTATAATGACCTAATACACCAATATTTACATAAGATATATGCATATATTGAAATTTCTTTGGACTAGCTTGTGTTTTTTCCCTTAATTCACTAAGTTCTTGGATAGTGAATAATTTCAAACCTTCTTCAGTTCCATTGGTAATAGTATGTTGAAGTTCAGGGACCTTACATCTACTAACACTTCTATAAGAAAAAACATCTTTTAAACCTTTAGGAATATCTATATAAATATTAGCAGGATTAATTCTAGGAACTGTGAAGTTCTTATTAGAAAATCTATAAACTATATCATTGCTTTGATCTAAAATATTTGCATCTGCTTCATGTAAAGTAAAATCTTTCTTGGATTGGGCAAAGAAATTTGTATAACTTGCCTCTTGATTTCGGGCATCAGTATGATCTCTCATTTATGAATCTATGCTGCTTTGTCCTTTGTCTGCCATTACTTATGCTTGAACCAGTGCTTGAATTCTCGCTCAAACTAAAAACTTTACTGCTTGCAATCTTCTCTACACACGTTCACATGGCTTCACACAGGTCTTACTAATGAGGTCTTACAATGCTTTGTGATAGATTCAGGAGTCCATAAGAAGAGCTATATTGAGAGCTTTATAAGTTAACTAGACGGGTAAGACAAAGACAGAACAGATGGAAATTTGTGAACATAAAATGCTTTTCATTAAAGGCTTTTCTTTGAAACATATTTATAGCTGATACAAATATTTAGAATTGACATAGGCTCTGATACCATATTTTTGACACAAGCTCTGAGAGCAGAAGAGGATCTACTTCCACTGCATAAATCGGGCACTTATATATTAACAAGCCATATAACTAGACAGACTATACCAACTACGAGAAAGATACAACTGCTAATAATAATTTTTTTCCTAATTGAATTAGGCATACTATCGGCAAGGTCTGATTTCTGATCATCCAAAGGATGAGAGCATAATCTCTACTTGTAGAGCTATTCTAGACTCTATAAAACTCTAAGACTTACTCTACTCTGAATGCCTTCTTTGAGCCAAAACTCTTCATTATATAGGCAAGGAGGAGGAAGAGAGGGTACGGATGCATGTCACATAGAAACAATGAGTCAGACCACTTATTAAAGTAATGTGCACTACCAAAAGTAGATGCCCACTATGACCTGTATGTCAGTTTGGGTGGACCCCAATATCTATGGAGCAACGTAGTGGCAGACAAATGAGTGGGGACATGCAACTCGTAATGCATTCACTTTACATCTAAAAGTGACTATGGAGATATCTCTTTTCTATCCCGTGAAGAGAGAGAAACATGGGTCCTGTTAAGGAATTGGTCTAACTCTTTTTGAATGGTAGTTGAGTCTACCCTCAGTTTTGATAAACCAGACTTGAGTTACTGGAGTTTTATATTTAACCAAATGGTCGTGTAGATATCATTAAACTAGAGCCATAATAAGTCAAGTTATTTAAAAAAAAAGAGAATCAAAAACCTATTTGGATGGATTTTGGGGAAAAGATAGGGATTAGCTTACCCAGACTAATTTATATTATCAGATGATTTCTCAAGAAGAGAGAATAGATGACAACCCCATCTATTAGGTTTTACAACAATGATTATTAGGCATCATTGTCGGTAAATCCATCGATGCATCCAGCACAGTAACAATTTTTGTGAGGTTCCTCTCTGGTGCAGGGTGGATGCGGTGGATCAGGTTCCTTCTACATTGTCTTGAGAGTTTTCATTTTGCAAGGACCATGAATCCCTTAAGATTGAACTAGTGTATTTCCCAGGTTAGATCAGTAACTAGATGTGGAAATCCATACAAAATATTCAAATTCCAGAAGGTATCGAAGTCAGGCACCTATGGTGCAGTGTTGAAACATGGATACATGCCCACGTGGTCTATAGTTCATGCATATGATCCTGTTGACGAGTGTATCTTCTGAAGACCCAAAGGTATGTTGCCATAGGATTCCATAGTATCCCGAGAATTCTAGAGGGAAGGTTGTAGGATAAGGACCTCAGAACGGATCTCAGATGAGTTGAACTCCTCATTCTTGATGCAGCCATCTTTTAGGTATTTGTATTGGTGGATTAAGAAATTGGATAGGTGTCTGATTTTGGACTATCAGCGCATACAGGAACTGTGCTATTTATTCATCCATTGGTTCATCATTTTCTCCTATATGGAAGATGCTGCTAGGATCCCAGATGTTTGTGGATGTTAGGATCATTTTTCCCTATAACATGCAAAGTTTGTCAGAGAGATAATCATTAGCTAAATCAAAATTTCTTCTATCTCTTCTTTCAAATAGATTGGTGCTAAAGTCTGGAAAGCTTTCTTCCCACCAATGTTCTTCACATATTTGGACAACTCTTACATTGCCAATGGCTTGAGGTGCTCCTTCTCTAGTTAGGAAATTTGCAAAGATATTTTTATCTCTAGGAATATTTTTTATGTCAAAATCATAGGTGTTAAGAATTTGAGCCCATCTGAGAAGGCGTCCTCTTATCACCTTGTCTTTAGATTCTTTTTTGAAGAATCCTCTTAGATTCTAGAGATCACTTTGAATCAGAAATATTTTATTAGCAATAAACATATAGAACTTTTTTAAAGAATTGATTACTGCTAAGATTTCCTTATGCGTACTATGTTAATTATTTTCACTTCCTTTGAAGTTACCAGACGCATACCTTACGATTTCCTCTTTTCCTTGAGTGTTCTTTTCTTTTAGAATACCAACCCAAGTATGTTTGCTAGCATCTATTTCTATTACTTTTGCACCAGGTCCAGGTAGGTGCAGAGCAGGGAGCTGTGTACATTTCTGCTTGATGCACTCAATGGCTTGATTATGCTTTTTGGACCAAGCAGGGGATTCGTCTGGAGTAACTAATTTTCTATCAGCATGTCTTTTGCAATATTGGAATAGAATCCTGCAATGTAATTGACTAGGCCTAAGAACCTTTGTAATTCTTTGACTATGGTTACTAGAAAATTCACAATTCATTTGAGTATGTGTGTAATTCTTTGATGGTGGTTACTAGAAGATTGGCAATTCGTTGGAGTATGTGAGTTTGTGCTTCCATTCTCCCCCCGGGAAGAAGACGAATGCCAATATAGATAATGGAGTCTTGGGAAAAGTGTGATTTAGTTGGATGTACAGCGAGACCATGGTATTGGCAGATATGTAAAAACTGATGGAGGTGGTCAAGATGTGCAGAAGGAATTTGGCTAAACACAAGGATATCATCTATGTAGGGAATGATGAATTTGGAGTATTTTCAAAAAATATTATCTGTGTGTTGTTGAAAAATAGATGGTGCCATTGTGATGCCAAATGGAAGGACATTCCATTCATAGAGACCTTGAGGGACAGAAAAGGCTGTCTTGAAATGGTCATCGGGATGGATGGTAATTTGCCAAAATCCTTTTCGTTAAATCAAACTTGGAATAAACATGAATCCCTTGGATAGACTGCCAAATGTGATCTTTATTGGGTAGTGGATATTGATTTTCAAGAAAACAACTATTTAAAGGTTTATAGTTGACAACTAACCTTTTTTCAGATAACTGTTGGCCTTGCTCATCAAATTTTGGAATGTACATGGCACAACATGAGAAAGGTGATGAGGAAGAGGATATAAATCCTTGGTCTAAGAGTTCTTCAATCTCCTTTTTACAGAGCTCTGTTTCCTGTGGACTCATGATAAAGTAGTTAGCCTTAGCTTTAGGAAGAGTTTCCTTACCATCAGGATCCTTCTGTAAAGTTAATCTACAGGTTAGATTACGTTGTTTCCACTTGAGATCTTTTTTCATTAATGCTGAGCTAAATTGTTGCTTCAATAGTTCTATTTGTGAAGCTGAGGCTTCCACTTGCTTTGCAATCTAGGCCATATTTCTGGATTTTATGACTTCTAGTTCTACTTTGCTGGTGTAGACAAATTTTTTCTGTAGCCATGGTACCTTGTGATGGTTCAGACTGATGGATTCTTTAGTGATTAGGATTGGTTCCCATTGTTGCATTGTTGTGCTACCAATGATACCATCATAACCATCAATCTCATAATGGACAAATGTTAGTTCATCTTGGTGTCCATCATCAAATTCAATAGGTGCCTTACACACCAAATTAGACATATGTTTTCCATTCCCAAAATTAATTTATGTATTACCTTTTATCCACTGATCGGGAGGAAAATAGTGATATCTAGCAATATTTAGATCAACACCAGTATCCCATAGAAAGGCTAAGGGATAAGAAGTTGTACCTCTAAAGTGTACATGAGGTTCCAATCCTGGACAAGATGTCTGAATTGGTTTCTTTGTAACTCTGCAGTGTTGACGGTGTTGCACAAAGTTTTCTTCATCTTCTTGCTCATAGACTTCTATCTTTTCTTCTGTGATTTGTTCACCAGTGTTTGGGTCAAATCCTTCTGTTACCATAGTTGTGTGCATATAAGGGCTGTATTATTTTTCATGATAGAATAAATCATCTATGGTAGAAGTAAGTTGAGGTGTTGTTTCTGCTAGATCTATCTTGGAAGAGAATTGTTCCAATTCTTTTCCTTTTTCTAATTCTTCTTGAAGATTTTTATTCTCTTCTTTAGAGAGTTCTTCAAGTTCTTTTATGGCTTGGTTGACAACCCTTTTGAGGAATTCCTTGTGGTGTTGTCGCTAGATTCTTCTAGCCATGCCGCCTAGTGTAGGGGCTTCTGCCATAGTCTTTTGGCTAATAGGATTGGATGTGTGAAACAGACTAGGGCGAGTGGATCTTAAAGGTGGTCTATAGAAACCTGGACCATGATGACCTCCAAAACTAGGAGACCTTTCCTTTTGCGTAGGTGGAATATTATATCCATGGTCTAAACTATGACTACTAGTTGAAAGACTGGCTAGTAGTTCTATTTTCTGGGCTTCTAGATTAGCCAATCTGAGTTTATTTATTTGCCAGGTTTCTAGCCCCATATTCATTGCTTTCTATATTCTTTCAAGCTCACTGATTTCTAATATAATCCTTTCAAGGGTTTGTTGGGAATCAGGGGCTCCACTCATCATTCTGCAATAGAATGATACTTCAGAGTCATTGTCTGAATCTAGATGTTCTTTAGAATCAACAAAATATTCAAGTTTAGATTGACTTGATTTGATATTGTAATCAGTATCTTCTTCATCAGAAAGAATGATATCCTTAGAGTTAGAGGGGTAGTCATTAACAAACACAAATTCTTCTGGATCTTCTAATGCAAAATCTTTCAGCATTCCTGCCTTACCTTTGAACTTAGATTTTTTTTTGTGTCCAGACACTTATTGGCAAAATGGTCACCATTATAGATGTAACAGGTGGGTTTACATTTACTTTTTCCTTTGGATCTATTCTTCTTGTGAAAATAGCCTTTTTGATGACTGTATTTCTTTCTTGAGAACTTTCCTTTTCTATCTGAGCACTTAGCACATCCTTTGTCTAATTTTTTGTGCCCGTGGAAAGTTTTACCACATCCATACATTGGTGTTAGAAATTTACATACAGTAGGAGAAATAAGAGGTTTAACCCTTTTCAATTCCTTCCTTTTGTTGACCTCAAGACAAACTGATTCATTGATTTCTTTCAGGAATTGAATTAACTATGGGAAGGTTAATTCCTTGATAGTCAAGTTTTCATCTACTAGATTTTCTAGTATTCTCTTATTATAATAATCTTCTAGGCCTTTAAATATTTTTACAAAAATGGAGTACATAAACTCCTGGTTCTTTTCATGTCTAGACTGATAGAAGTTGATGAATTGTTCGGCACAGTATTCATCAAATTTAGATAGGTGAAAACATTTTTTATTGATAAATATTATGTAGGCTGTACTTTCAAGAGCATCAGTTTTGCCTACAAACATTCTTATCTTTTGTGCACATACCTGATCTATACCATTGGTGATTAGATTAGTTCTATAAATATTATCAAGACGATCCCAGACTCTTTTGGCTATGCTTATTAATGAATTGAGAGCTTGCCAGATAAAATCTTGTTCTGATACACCAGTATTTGTGGCCATGTAGTAATTACCCAATGCTCTAATGGCATCTATGTTTATGAGATTCTCAGTTGTGTCATAGGTATCAAAATTAACCAACAAGGGTGTATCTGATCTAAAATTTTGGATGTTTCTAAATGGATCATTTTCTCCAGTGCTTAGTCCTCTGGTCATCTGAATCTTTCCTTTTCATTTCTCCTTTAGAGTTCTTGTTCTCATAGTACTAGTAGCAGTATCCCAGATTTTCTCAATCTTTGGTTTAGGGATATCTGTGGTTAGCCCTTTTCCCTTATACTGGGCTTGAAGATAGCTGGCTGAGGTATTTTAAATGTTTAGGGACTTAATAGGCCGGGCTGACTGTATAGACAAGTTTTGAAGCTTGTCTGTTAGATTATCCACTTGGAATTTGATGTATGTGGATTATTTGAATACATCATCCACTTGTGATTTGATCTTTGTGGATTCCTTTATGTCTGTAGTCTCAACATGGGCAGACTGTTGATTGGTTGACTAGGTCATTGCTTCAATGTGGTTTATAGTTTTAACAACTATATT
This sequence comes from Thuja plicata, assembly GCA_018584345.1. Classification (NCBI taxonomy): domain Eukaryota; kingdom Viridiplantae; phylum Streptophyta; class Pinopsida; order Cupressales; family Cupressaceae; genus Thuja; species Thuja plicata. Next base: position 235,955 of record MU225669.1, read on the forward strand.
AAATTTAGAGTGCAAGATTTTAACATGATGTTCATGGGATTGTTGGAAGGCTATTTTCTGTGCCCACCATGCTTTGACATGTTTCTTAAACTTAGTGAAGTCAGTACGGAGTTGTCAGAGAAATAAAGATATTTCATCCTGGCATTCCTTGGTGACACGGGCTTCTAGCTGCTATATAAAGGCTAGGATTTTGTGCGCATTGGTTTGGGTGCTAGCATATTTCTTATTTGGAGCAATGGTCTATAGTAATAGCTGGTGCTTAATGTCTTTGGTTAGCATCATATGTTTGCGGGTACAAATATTATTCCAGTTGAGCAACTTACTTTGGGAAGAGACTTGGGATTCTCCAATAGAAGAGACATGATGTGCCCAAAACTCTATTTGATATTTACCAGTCGGATCAATTTGGAAGAAATCATAGAATGTAGGTATGACTCCTGGTGTGATAGAGTTTCCTATAGGAGTGACATTTTCTAAAGCTTCTTCATTCTTGTTGTCAGGCTCAAGGAAAGTAACAGTGTGGCCAGACATCATAGGAGTTTTTCCAGTAGAGAAGACAAAACTATAGTTGTCACATTTTAACTTGCCATCTTCTAGTTCAGAGAAATGTACATGTGAACAGGAAGAGGTATTACCACTAGACGGAGGAGTGGATTTTGGAAGAGAAGACTACAAATATGGAAACGCGAATAAAGACTCTAGTCTTGGAGCAGGTTTAACAGACCCTAAAGGTTGGGATTGTATCACAGGTGTGTGAGCTGCATATCTGGTAGACTGAGAGTGAGAAAGATCTGGATCTGTAAAGTTTAGTATTGCATGGCTATCAGTTTCTTAGATATTAATACCTTGCAATTGTGCAGGCTTCTTTAGCTGAGAATCTTTGCTCCATAGTTCAAGTGCCCATTCAGTTGGCATCTTGATGTCTTTATGTTTTATAACAAATGGGGCTCGTAACTGTGTGGTTGGACTAGTCAAATTCCAAATAGTGGACATGATGTCTTCAGTTCTTAAGGGTTTTATGGGATTGATCATTAAGGGTAATGACTTGTTCAATAGTTGATAATGCACTAGAAAGGTTAAAGTATGATCCACATATGCTTCTTTAAAGTAGGAATTCTTGGTTTTGAATTCATAGGTTAGGACATCATCTAGGTTAGCATCCTTTAGACTGAAAAAATAATCTAGAGTGCAGTCTATGCAAATAGGGTCGTTTGACATGGAATCACAAGCTCCTCCAAGAAGGGCATGAGAGGTTTTGGTGATTCTAGCATCCTTTAATAATATTAAGATGAAAATGGGTAAACCCTTTCTATAATTACCTAATATGCCAATCTTTACATAAGATATATGCAAATATTGAAAGTTCTTTGGACTAGCTTTTTCTTTTTCCTATAATTCACTAACTTCTTGGACAGTAAATAATTTCAGACCTTCTTCAGTTCCATTGGTAACAGTATGCTGAAGTTCAGTGACCTTACATCTACTAACACTTCTATAAGCAAAAACATATTTTAAACCTTTAGGAATATCTATATAAATATTAGCAGGTTTAATTCTAGGAACTGTGAAGTTCTTATCAACAAATCTATAACCTATATCATTGCTTTGATCTAAAATATTTGCATCTGCTTCATGTAAAGTAAAATCTTTCTTGGATTGGGCAAAGAAATTTGTATAACTTGCCTCTTGATTTTGGGCATCAGTATGGTCCCTCATTTATGAATCTGTGCTACTTTGTCCTTTGTCTGCCATTGCTTATGCTCGAACCAGTGCTCAAATTCTCGCTCAAACTGAAAATTTTACTGCTTGTAATATTCCCTACACGCCTTCACACAGCTTCACATGGGTCTTACTAACAAGGTCTTACAGTGCTTTGTGATAGATTCAGGAGTCCATAAGAAGAGCTATACTAAGAGCTTTATAAGTTAACTAGACGGGTAAGACAAACATAGAACAGATGGAAATTTGTGAACATAAAATGCTTTTCATTAAAGGCTTTTCTTTGAAACAGATTTACAGTTGATACAAATATTCAGAATTGACATAGGCTCTAATACCATATTTTTGACACAAGCTCCAAGAGTAGAGGAGGATCTACTTCCACTACATAAATCAGGCACTTATATATTAACAAGCCATATAACTAGACAGACTATACCAACTACTAGCAAGATACAACTACTGATAATAATTTTCTTCTTTACTGAATTAGGCATACTATCAACAAGGTCTGATTTCTGATCATCCAAAGGATGAGAGAATAATCTCTACTTGTAGAGCTATTCTAGACTCTCTAAGACTCTAAGACTTACTCTACTCTTAATGCCTTCTTTGAGAAAAAACTCTTAATTATGTAGGTAAGGAGGAGGAAGAGAGGGTACCGATGCATGTCGCATGACAACAATTAGTCAGACCGCTTATTAAAGCAATGTGCACTACCAAAAGTAGATACCCACTATGACCTATATGTCGGTCTAGGTGGACCCCAATATCTAAGGAAAAATGTAGTGGCAGACAAATGAGTGGTAACATGCAACTCGTAATGCATTCACTTTACATCTAAAAGTGACTACGGAGATATCTCTTTTCTATCCCGTGAAGAGAGAGAAACACAGGTCCTATTAAGGAATTAGACTAACCCTTTTTGAATGGTAGTTGAGTCTACCCTCAATTTTTATAAATCAGGCTTGTATTACTGGAGTTTTATATTTAACCAAACGGTTGGGTAGATATCATCAAAACAAAGCCATAATCAGTAAAGTTCTTTTAAAAAAAAAAAGGAATCAAAAACCTATTTGGATGGATTTTGGGGAAAAGATAGGGATTAGCTTACCCAGACTAATTTATCTTATCAGATGATTTCTCAAGAAGAGAGAATAGATGACAACCCCATCTATTAGGTTTTACAACAATGATTATTAGGCATCGATCTTGGTAACGCTGTCGATGCATGCAACATAGTAGCAATTTTCGTGAGGTTCCTTTCTAGTGCAAGGTGGATGCAGCGGATCAGGTTCCTTCCACATTATCTTGAGAGTTTTGGTTTTGTAGGGAGCATGAATCCCTTGAGATTGAGCCAGTGTATTTCTGAGGTCAGATCGGTAAGTAGATGTGGAAATCCATATAGAAGCTTCAAATTCCAGAAGGTATCAAAGTTGGGAACCTATGGTCCAGTGTTGAAACATGGATGCATGTCCACGTGGTCCATAGTTCATGCATATCTTCCTGTCGATGAGTGTATCTTCTGAAGACCCAAAGGTAAGTCGCCATAGGATTCCATAGTACCCAGAGAATTCCAGAGGGAAGTTTGTAGGCTACGGACCTTGGAAGAAATCTCAGATGAGTTGAACTCCTTGTTCTTGATGCAGCCATCTTTTAGGTCTTTATATTGGTGGATTAAGAAATTGGATAGGTATTTGATTTTGGACTGTTGGCGCATACAGGAACTGTGCTATTTCTTCATCCAATGGTTCATCATTTTCTCCTATATGGAAGATAGTGCTAGGATCCCAGATGTTTGTGGCTGTTAGGATCATTTTTGCCTGTAAAATGTGAAGTTTGTCAGAGAGATAATCATTAGCTAAATAAAAATTTATTCTATCTCTTCTTTCAAATGGATTGGTGCTAAAGTATGGACAACTTTCTTCCCACCAATGTTCTTCACAGATTCGAACAACTCTTACATTGCCTATGGCTTGAGGTGCTCCTTCTCTGGTTAGGAAATCTACAAAGATATTTTTATCTCTAGGAATATGTTCTATGTCAAAATCAAAGGTGTTAAGAAATTGATCCCATCTGAGAAGGCGTCCTCTTATTACCTTGTCTTTAGATTCTTTTTTGAATAATCCTCTAAGATTTTGGAGATCACTTTGAATCATAAATATTTTATTAGCAATAAAATTATAGAACTTTTTTAAAGAATTGATTACTACTAATATTTCCCTATGTGTACTGTGGTAATTGATTTCACTTCCTTTCAAGTTACTAGACGCATACCTTATGATTTCCTCTTTTCCTTGAGTGTTCTTTTCTTTCAGAATACCAGCCCAAGTATGTTTGCTAGCATCTGTTTCTATTACTTTTGCACTAGGTCCAGGTAGGTGTAGAGCAGTGACCTGTGTACATTTCTGCTTGATGTGCTCAATGGCTTGATTATGCTTTTTAGACCAAGCAGGGGGATTTTTCTAGAGTAACTAATTTTCTATCAGCGTGTCTTTTGTAATATTGGAATAGAATCCTGTAAATCATACACATAAGGCACAAATATATATATATATAT
>MU225669.1:240892-275823 GCA_018584345.1 Thuja plicata
GTAGGGCTGACTCTTGGAGGCTTCTCTTCCTTCCACAAAGGACACAACCTCTTTTTAATCACAACCTTTCACTTAACTGTTGTCTCCTTAGTAATCATTAGTTTATTAATCATTAGTTCACTTAATTGTTTTCTCATTAGTAATCATTAGTTGTCCCATTCATTCGCTACCTTGCCCTAAAATTCCCAATTAAGGTATATATAACATTTGAGAATGTAAATTGACAGCTTAATATCTTGAATTAGAGCTTGTAACCAGGTTAATAATCATTATGAAGGATGAATAAACATATAATTCGACAATGTTAAAAATATAATTCTAATTATCATTATAATTAACGTAATGTACATGTAGGATTCCCTTAAGGTCTTCCCTAATAACAAATCCACATTATGAAGTACCATGGGGCCTTAATCGTATCCATCAAGCCCAAGAGCGTGGATTGACACTGCCATTTTCCCTCGTAGCTCCACTCGGGGTTACTCTACTCGAATGAAGCCTTATACTACTTGCATTACTTGTATGTACCATCTCCCCTCCATAAAGGGATGGTATATTGGTTTTAAGGTTTAAAGGAATCATCGGCATCATTATACATGCCTACATATGTAATTATGCATACATTAGAGAAATAGATTATCTGTATACGTTCCTACTTTCTAAGAAATGTAAGGCAAATAATAAATCTTGTAAATCATATTGAAATGCATTATACTTCATACCACAATATTCGGTAAGTATATAAACTGATGTTTAATGTATTAATTCTGAGTTTGTCTCTTGTTTTGATTGGATGTTGATTTCTACTTCTTCCATCCCTTTGATTCTCCCCCCATCTTCTATTGTGGTCTCCTTTATTATATCCTAATCGCTCTAAGTAGGGCTGACTCTTGGAGGCTTCTCTTCCTTCCACAAAGGACACAACCTCTTTTTAATCACAACCTTTCACTTAACTGTTGTCTCCTTAGTAATCATTAGTTTATTAATCATTAGTTCACTTAATTTTTTTCTCATTAGTAATCATTAGTTGTCCCATTCATTCGCTACCTTGTCACCCTCACGCGTGCCTTAGGGGTTAAAGCAATGCCTCAATAAACTTATTTCCTTCGTACCCGAGTTAGATTAGGAAATTGTGAAATATTTTGAAATATAATTTCCTTTAACTAAGGTGATCATATTGACTATTAGCAAGGTCAGGCATGACACCCTTTGACTTATCAAATAGCTACCTATATGAACAACAATTACAATAATAATAAAGGAGTTCTTATGTGTCATTATCTTCACCAATGGTTTTTCTTTTGGAATTGTCTAAATATGTGGATTAACCTTCTTTCAGTTTTCTTGTTTCTCATTTTTAGTTTACTCATCTCTCACTCCTCATGCTATGAATCTTCCCAACTTCCATACTTCAACTATACATGCTATGTCTTCAACTATCCACATCCTGAGTCCATAAATGATTATCAGGTGTCCCCATTTAATATATAATTCAAAATTATTTGATATCCAACTTTGAAGTGTATTTGATTGTTTAAATTATTTTATGTAAATACCAGTGTGCTTATACTGAAATCATTACTATAGTTTCTCTAGAAAAAATAGACTATCAACCGTGCTACATCCATTAATTTCAAATTTGGCTGCATCTCATGGCATAGATTCCCTCCAAAGACATAAGAACTTGCCAAATATTTAATGTTTATTTCTATTGGCCCTCAGGTATTATAATCTATAGATCCATTCTAAATACATAAGCAATTAATGTGTATTGTTAATACAGAGGCTCTAGGACAACCACAATAATCAGAAAAACACCAAGGACTGATCAGACAGAGTGGGCATGGATGAGGTTACCAAAAACCATGATTGGTTCACTAGAGGGTCACTTCACTTGTAGCCAAGAAGGGAAAAAAAAAACAAAAAAACATTAGTTCTTGGTAACTTGTTATTTTTGGACACTCTCAACATGAAAATACTCCCTACAACACAATTTTACTATCTACAAAGACTCGGCACCCCATTCACCATTACTTGCATTATCAAGCCTACAAGCCTACCAGCCTATTTTTTGGCTTCTTGACCAAAATTCCTTATACCTTAACCATGTGAATCAACTAGATGCATTTGCAAGTATCTTTTGAAAATAAATGAAACAAATATCAATATGGATGTGAGGTCTTTTGGGATATTGTACACCAATTTAGGCCTTCAATTAGGCCTCTTTTACAACAGACCTCCTTCAAATATTCACTCTTTTTCACAAACAAGACCACCATAAGTTGAAATTCCTCTCCAAACAAACCTTTCCACCATTCATTTCACCTTAACCTCTCAAATTTTGTCCAAGAATTGAAGTTTGCAGCCACAGTCAAGGAAAACAAGACATTTTCTTGATACTTGCCGACCTAGGGAAACAAATCTTTCCTTCCAAACTTGGTAACTCACTCCAAAACCACCATTTAATTTTAGACGACTCTCAACAATAAAAAATAAATTTAATTCAAAATATTTCTTCATTTCTCTTCAAGATCCCTGCACAATTGAATCTCAATTCATGTTCCCGCAGGAGAAGCAGAAGCACGTAGTTGTGTAGCTTATACATCAAATGGTTTTCCCATAAAACATTATGATGATGCTTATACTTAGCATAATGAAGCAAGTCAATAATTTTGTTTCATATAGTATGTAATCCCTCGTATAAGTTGCATTATCAACTTACTGTAAATTTTAAGGTGTTTCTTTAGGTGCATTCTCTCACATATATAAAATATTTTATTCATACATGCATGACATGCTCCTCATATATACATAACTATTCATATGTATAACTTTATAAAATTAGGCATCAAGGTGACAATACCTCTATATGTGCTTCCCTCTGAGCACAAAGCTAACAAACTATCCAATAATTTGTTGACAAGACAAAAAAACAAACAAACATCATGCTATAAGCGTAAAGAAACTAAATCCACAATAATTGTTACAAGAAATGGAGCCTTGATTACATAAAATGAATTTCTATATTGGCAGCTTTACTATTGGCACTATGTTATCCTATAAATAACATGACTGAGCTCTGCACTAAATTTCCCTATGCCATTTAGAAGATAATAGTAATATTTTTGGAATTAAATTTAGATTGATATGTGTTGCATGTGCTAAGAAATGCAATGTTGACATTCTGATTATGATATATATCTTGAGTCTCCCAAAATATGGTTCTAAATTGATGTCATAAATGTGGTCAACCTGCTAGTAAATTAATACCATAATACCAAGTAGCTAGAGGTATATATATAACCTCTTAGTAGAGAAAAAACTTCAATAAACCAATCTATGTAAACAGATTATTTATTCTACCCTAAGTCTGAAGATCTCCTTTGTAGCCCTCTTATGAAAGTAGGGTATGTTTTTTTCTGAGAAAAGCTAAGGGGTAAATCCTGACGATGAAAACCATCCTATTTGATCATAAAAAACACCATAATCCCACCCATTTTCCTACCTTGCAAGATATTCCACAAATTCTTTCTCCGAATCACTTACATTTAGATCCTTTTCTAATTTATCCTTTTCCTCATCTACAATCTATTTTGTTAAAACTTCCAATGCACATGCATCAGTCCCTTTAAGTGAGTCCAGATATTGGAACTTCTTTGCCTTTAAATCAATGATAGCCAAGCATCAGTGTATTTCCTTATGGATAGGTTGTCACAATAAATAAGGAATTTTATTTCCCCCATTTGCATAATTTTTCAATGATGGATTTAATAGATATGAAAAATTTTCTATCCAAACCCTTGTTATAGAGGGTTTCAAGCAAACTTTTAGAAAAACAACGATATGTCCTTCAAAACTCAATGAAAAGTACCCAAACCCAATGTATTAGAAACTAGACTCAACCATATTTCCAACCATATATGTCTTGTGTCAAAATGATCTCACATTAAATCACAGCATGCGTTGCAACAACAAAATTGATTTTTTTTTTAATGGAGAAAACAATAAACTTCCACAAAAACATTGATAACTTTCACAAAAATGGATCAAATTGCGTGAGAGTTGGATTAAAAAAAAGTAGATTCAAAAACCTATGAAACCATATGGATTAGACATCACAAAGTTACTATATAGAGGCTTGGATTAATCAAAATTAGATCCCTTCAAATCTCAGGCAGTAGCCTTTCTTGCTATTGAAATGTAGAAAACATTGTAAGAGCTAATGTAGCTATATATGTACCAGAAAGATGTGTAGGTCTTAAATCTAAACAAGAACAAAAGAAAATGAGAGTGAGGAAGAAAATAATTAAAAACAAACCTAAGTATCTTCGTATCCATGGAGATTAGTGCTCAACGTCAACTAGTGCAGTTAGGAGAGTGGCTAGGGAGGACGAATGGATATCATGAGAGATCTCAGATGCCATAATGAAGCGCACATGAGGCTTCAAAATAGGCTTTCCAAAGCGAGCGAAAGTGCATATTGGCTTTGAAAATGATTGAAGTTCCCTCCAACTATTTTCATGCTTAAAAAAAATTGGCTAAAATTCCCTCCAAATGTGAATTAAGGCCTTTACAATTATTATTAAAAAAATTAACATTTATGTTGTTTAATGTTGTTAATTATAATTTTAATTATTAATAAATTATCAATATTTTTAACTATGTTTTAAATTGCAAGCTATAAATTATTAATTCTTTAACTATATTTTTAATTATTTTAGATTTACATTCTTTAACTTTTAAATGGTCTTTTATCTTTAATTTTTCAATTTAAGTCTATTTAAATAGTTGTATATGCTAAGTATGAGATATTTTCTTGAGGTCAAATTATGATATAACTGTGTGGTTTTTGAGTCTGACTCATTGACCCATGTTTCATGAGTAGTGGTTCACAAGAAGTAATCTCTCATGAGAAATAATATAACACTTAGCACTCAATGCATGAGAGATATTGGCAAATAGTGGCCGGAATAATGTTCCTACAAAAGTTTACTGGCGAACACACATTATTGGTTAAATGAAACTTCTAAGAATATAAGTATATGATATTATCAAATTTTAATGTGTAAAGGAGTATTAATCATTCATTTAGTCATTTTTATTACAAGTGTGACTAATTATTTAGTCATTCATATGGCCATTTATTTAATCATTTATTTGGTCATTTTACCCGATGACCAAATTAGTCATTCATTTAGTCATTTTACGTTATGACCAAATTAGTCATTTATAATTGTGAATTACAAATAATTAGTAGAATATGATTAGTTTTGGTCATGTGACTAAAAATTTTAGTCATATTTTTACTCACGTGACTAAAATTTTTAGTCACGTAATCATTTATTTGCCAAATATGATCAGTTTTGGTCATGTGACTAAAGCTTTTAGTCACGTGACTAAAAGTTTTAGTCACATAGTCATTTATTTGCCAAATTCTACTAGTGACTTGACAACATCAATCATATGGTGTAAGAAATAAAATAATCATCCTCATGATGTAATCAATAGAACTATAGTCTCAAGATGTGGATTGCCTACATCAGCGATTCTATCCACAAGCTCTCGGGTGGATTTCCTATATCAGCAATTCTATCCATAAGCTCTCTTGTGGATTGTCTCCATCAACAATTCTATCCACAATCTCTCATGTGGATTGCCTCCATCGGTGATTATATCCATAAACTCACAAGATTTAGAGTAGATTTCCTCCATCGGTGATTCTATCCACAAGTTCCCGAGTGGATTTCCTCAATCGGTGATTCTATCCACAAGATCTCATTGGGATTGCCAACATCGCTGCTTTTATCCACAAACTCATGAGATTTAGAGTGGATTACCTCCATCGGCAATTCTATCCAAAAGTTCCTAGGTGGATTTCCTCAATCAGTGATTCTATCCATAAGCTTCTCAAGATTTAATGTGGATTGCCTCAATCGGTGATTTTATCCACAAGTTCTATCTATTATGATATTTTTCAGCCATCACAATAGAAGGTCAAGTTATTTTAAGATCGTCACCTTCCAATAAATTTTTCAAATACAATTGATAATTATTTAGAAGTCATCACTTCCTCATGACTTACACAGGGGGAGGACCATTAAAAACATGGAGTCACATATATGACATCCACCACGCCTCAGCGCAAAGGGTGGAAATAAGGGATTTCACCTAAAACTTCTGTCACAATTTGTTGATCTTTTCATCCAACTTTGCTTAAGATAAACTGTCAGACTACCTCTGAATATGATACCAAACTTCTGATCTCCTTGTCCAAAGTTACCTCTAAAGTTTCAGACTCCCTCTAAATATTATATCAATCTTCTTTTCGTACAAGAGAATCTTTAGAAAAGATCAAGGAAAATATCTCTAATAGTACGTATAGAATTACAGATGATAGAGAGACTACAATAAGTAGATAAATATAATATTCAAGGATAATAGATACTTATCTGCACATCAACATCCTTGACACAAGCTTCTTCAATGAAGGTCCATATACATCAAATTATAAAACACCTTCTCAGATTATTTGAGAGACATCACCCCTTTGAATCGTCTCCCCACTAAGGATGTGGTGCAGGAGCACCTAGGTAAGGTTATATTGTAACCTAGGGTTCCTAGTTCAAGTTTTGGCTTGTAGTGGTCTTAGAAAAGCCACTAGTGAAATAAGAGGGCTAGATAGTCCTAGAGTGTTTTTTTTTGGTTAGGAGGCCTAACTAGGTCATTTGGTGTCCTTAAAGTAATGTTTTGTCCAAATTTAGAAAAGTGGGCAAATGTTACAAATGTTGTGGAAGCATTGCATTTGTGCATTTAGAGGACTAAATTGAACAGGAAAGGGGTAGGATACCTATTTCATGATCTGGTAAGCATAAGTATGCTTTTTGTTGAGTTTTATAGTGATTTGACCAAGTTTGGATGCAAGATTGCCAAAGTTGTAAAAGTTGCTGACTTTGTAAAATTGAAAATGTTGTCATTGACAACATTTCTTGTTTCAAGTTCATTTTTGAGCATATGGCTATGTAACTATCTGAAATAGTTGGTGTGTGGGAGGATCAACTATTTTAGGCCTCTCTCAACCTCTGTGAAGGGTTGGACAAAGTTGGGAACAATTTGGTTAATGAACAAGCAAATTTTCTGAGCAATTTTACAACAGTTAGTGCATTTTTCATTCATTTTGTCATTTAATGGATTTATCTCTGCATTGTAACTCATGCATGAGGTAGTAAATGTAAATAATTTATTTTGTGTGTAGATAGTTGTTTCTTTCTATTTAATTACATTTTGTAAATTATTTTGGTTTTAGCACTGTTGATGGCCTGATATAGACAATTTTTGGGTATGGGGTCATTACTCATTTTCTCACCATGGCATCTATATGGTTCCTTGGGATTTATGAGATGACTCCTTGTACCTTAAATGTGAAAAATATTGGGCCGTGGAAAGAAAGCTTTTTATTTTTTCACTAATTTCTAGGGCGAGCCAGAAGAGCATGGTTAGGGATCACAGTGAATTGCAAAAGCATTTAAAGGGATTGAAGGCATTGGTTTCTTCAATCTGAGCATGTGGAGAGGAGGATATGAGTGCAAGGAAGCCCCATGACCAAGGGGAAGTTATGGTGAGGAGTTCTATGGGGTGAAAGAACAAACCCTTATGGATGTTGTCAATATTTTGGGAAACACTTGTTTTTAGGCCTAAATATAGCAACCCACTCTACAGACAGGTTGGGGATGCAAGACCAGATAAATCCAAGAGATTTTCAAAAAGGGTACCAGGAAATGCAATTTTTTTTCCACCTTGTGGAGAAAATTCTAGAATTATGTGCATAAAGGTGTGTTTTAAGGCCTAATTCCTTGTAGCCATGTTTTGTTCAAATTGCAGCAAATTCTTGAAATCGATAAGGATTTCATTGCATTTTTATGTTGATAAGATTTTTCATGAATCCAATGCCTTAGAAATAAACCTTCCTCTCCATTGCTGACTATTTTTGGTCATGTTTGATCATTTGGTGTGGAGGATGCAAGAAGACATCCATGTAGTATGTTGGTGATTGAGTTGATTTCATTGTACATGTAGAAAAATTGAAGAGGTGGAGGATTGAGAATGGGATCCTTGTGAGTTATGGTTTGTGAAGGACCCTAATAGGCTATAGAAGTCGCCTAGATGAGACCCTAGGAGAAGGTAGGGTGGGAGATAAAGATTTTTGTTTATGTTACATCAGATTGGTATCAGAGCAACTTAAAGACTTGGGATTCGTTGTATGTCTCTATATACTGGTGAATCAGTAAGGGAGATCAGCATAGTGACTAATGTAGAGTTAGCCAATGAGATGGGTGAGAAAAAGGAGAAAAATAGACTCCTTGAAGAAGCTCTAGAGGAAATCAAAATAAAACTACAAGATGTTGTTGAGGGAGCCGAGGATAAATACAAAGAAGGTGAAAGTGGTGACAAAGGTAAGAAGAAGATTGATGAGGAAGATATCATCCCTAAACCAGACCCTCCATTGAATGAAGAAACATTTTTTAAAGCCATCAAGGCACTAGGTGGAAAAGAACTAGATGGAATACCACTATTTAGTGGGAAAATGGATATTGAGATAGTGATAGAATGAATTGAGGGGATGGAAAACCACTTTGAGTGTGAAGGTGTTACAGAGGCACAAAAGATAAAGGTTGCAAAGTCAAGTCTATGAGGATCAACATTGAATTGGTGGAAGTACCTGCGAGATGAAAGAGTTAGAATGGGTAAGAAGCCTATAGCTAATTGGAATGCCATGGTGACTAAAGGGAAAGAAAACTATCTACCAGAAGACTATGAAATAAAACTTCATAGAAAGAGACAAGGTCTGAGGGAAAAATACTTGGATGTGGCCTTTTATATAGAGGAGTTTCATAAATTATGTCTCTGATCAAAGATTCAAGAAGAGGAACCTATTAAGGTAGAAAGATACTTGGGTGGTCTAAAATGGAACATTCAAGAAGAGATAAGCTTATGGACTCCAACCACTATTCAAAAGTGCCACCAATTATATCTTAAGGTGGAAGAAAGGAATAAGAAGAAAGGGGACTCTAATGTTAGAGGTAGAGGCAGAGGAAGAGACCAAGAGGGGCATAGAGGTGGTTATCAAGGCGGAGGTAGTGAACATAGAAGCCAAGGAGAGTCCAAGTTGACTGAGCATGGTAGTGAAAATAATCCCAAAGGGGTTTTTACTAGAGGTAGCGGTACTCAAGGAGGCTTTAGTAGAGGGAGAAGTTCAAGCAGAAGAAACTCATACTTTGCAAGTATGAAATATTATACTTGTGGTTAATTGGGTCACCCTACCTATAGAGTCCCTAATAAACCTACTTCATCAAGCAATGGTACAAGGATTGCATATGCTCATGAAGACACAACAAGTGTCAAGACTCCTGAGGTTGATCACATAGAGTCATAGATGGGAGAAAATATGATGTTCAAAAGAGTTTTTATTTGGTAGCCAGTCAAGGATGAACCCAAACATATGAGAGCTTTGTTCAGAATTAGCTGTAAAATTCTTGGAAATGTTTGCAAAGTTATTGTTGATTCAGGCTCCACAGATAATATCATATCAGAGAAAGTTGTAAAAAAACTCAAATTGGCAAATATACCTCATGTCAATCCATACAAAGTGACATGGTTGAACAAAGGGCATTGTGTGTTGGTGAATGAGCAAACTTGGGTGGAGTTTTCTATTGCAGGATAAAAAGATAAGTTTCTTTGTGATGTTTTGCCTATGGATGCATGCCATCTTCTACTAGGCAGGCCTTGGCCATATGATAGGGGTGCAGTATATGATGGGAAGGATAATTCTATATCTTTCAAGAAAGATGGCAGAACTTTCAAAATTCATTCTTTGTTGGAAGAAGATGACCTAGAGCCCAAGACCCCTAGTGTCTTATTGAGTAGTAGAAAAGAGTTCATTAATACCCTTAAAGATGAAGGAAGTGAAGGGTATGCCATTTTTATTAAGCCTAAGGAGGAAGTGAATCCTAAACAAGAACCTTTTCCATCATAAATCCAAGAGTTACTCCAAAAGCATAAGGATATAGTCAGTGATGGTACTCCTGCAAATTTAACTCCTAGAAGAGTGATAAACCATCATTGCCAAATAAGGCAGCCTATAATATTACTCCAGATCAGAACCAAGAGGTGGCTAGACAAGTGCAAGAAATCTTAGATCAAGGGTTAATTAAGAAGAGCATTAGCCCATGTGCCAGACTAGTAGTGTTGGCATCCAAAAAAGGTGGAAAATGGAGGCTTTGTACAAATTCAAGGGCCATAAATAGAATCACTATTAGGTATAGAGTTCCCATACCCTAAATACAAGATTTAATGGACTGTCTTGGAGGAGCTATATATTTCACTAAACTAGACTTAAAGAGTGGATACTATCAAATCAGAGTAAAGGAAGGGGATAAGTGGAAAACAAATTTTAAGACCACAGATGGGTTGTATGAATGGCTTGTGATGCCATTTGGGATCACGAATGCTCCTAGCACATTCATGAGGCTCATGAATGAAGTGCTCAAAGACTACACAGGAGTATTTGTAGTAGTGTATCTTGATGATATACTTGTTTTTAGGAAAACAAGAGAGGATCATCTCAAACATGTGGAAATTGTCTTAAAGAGGTTGCTTGAAGAGAAATTAGCCATCAACCTTGAGAAGTGTGAGTTGTTGAAACAAGAACTTGTATACTTAGGGTTTGTAGTGTCAAAAGGATCTTTGAAGATGGATCAAGACAAAGTTGTAGCTATCCTAAACTGGCCACCTCCTATCATAGCAACTGAGGTAAGAAGTTTCCATGGGTTAGCCCAATTTTATAGAAAATTCATTAGAATTTTCAGTGGTATTTGTGCACCAGTGCTAGACACCATCAAGGGTGGGATGAAGACCAAGTTTAGATGGACCTCTGAAGTAGGAAAAGCATTTGAAAAGTTGAAAGAACAAGTAGCAACACAACCTATCCTTAGACTACCTAGCTTTTATAAATTGTTTACCTAGAGTGTGACACAAGTGGGATGGTAGTAGGGGGTGTTTTATGTGAAGAAGGTAGGTCAGTAGCCTTCTTCAGTGAGAATTTGAATCATATTAAAATTGAAGCACATCCATTTTTATAGTTTTAGCACCCTCATTTAGTATGTTAGCACATTATATTTGCATTTAGGATACATTTGTGCTTGATTTTGTATGTTTAGGTGAAATTAGGGTTAGGATATTGTGAATCCTCCTGGATTTCCTTCTCCATGACTCTTTTCTCTAGGTAGGATCTATGTATTAGTGCTCCTAGGACTCCTCCTATTCTCTCTCTAGGCCTCTAGGCCTTCTAAACATTCTGGAATATTCCCTCACCTTCCTAGGTACCTGATTGACCTAGGAATCCCACAGATACTTTCTGGTGACCTGCTTGAAACCTCAGGTCAGGGTCGAGGTCAACCTTGACCTAGGTCATGGTCAAGGTTGACCTTGACCTAGGTCAAGGGCAAGGTTGACATAGACCTCTGTCGGGTGTTGGTCCCTTCTTTCAAATCTGGAGCTTATCAGGGTCCAGAACTTAAAATAGGTCCCCAGGCTCGTATGTGGAAGTGTTTTCTCTGATATTTGAATTAATATATCCCCTCCTTCATTGGTGATTGTAATTGGACCATGGTTCAAGATGAAATTTGAATTTGGGTCCCTTGCATTGCCCTAGGTGGCCTATATTGAGATCTCTATATAACCACTCTCTTTTGCCTTCATTGGATCATGGAAGAAAATTGGGAGATGACATGATGAAATGATGATGAAAACAAGAAAGAGGAGGATATATAAGGACAAGCTAGGATGACATATCATAGTTTCAATCAAGCATTTTGAGGACAAGCTATCATGGATCTTCATTGAAGCAAGAAGGCACTCTCTTTAGATCTACTATTCTCAACATTCAAGCACTCAAAGGACATTATCATGGGGTAGCAATTACGGATTGTGAGTTCATGGGAATACTTTAGCCTTGGGGACTTGGTATGCTTTCTTTTTCATATTGAAATCTATGCTTTCTCATTTCCATGTTATGTTAAGATTATTAATCTAGAAGATTAGATCTTGATATTGCATATTGCATATTTAAAGAATATTTTCAAAAGAGCAATACAAACACACATACATTCTATGTTCAACTATTCGTGGAGGTGGAGATCACCAAAATGGGGGTTTGACTAAGGCAAAACCCTATATAGCCACCCCAAAACCCCTCTTTTCAGATATTTGCAGGTGCTATTTTCAGAAGTTACAGGTACAAAATAGCATATCTAAGACCAGATTTGGATACCCTTTTTGGCTTTCTTTTAGGATCCACAAACAAATTTTATGTTGATAGTGTGTAGGTCAAGGTAAACATTATTGGGTCAAGGGTGACATTTGTGGGTCAAGGTTGACATTTTTCATAAGACGATGTCGAATCAGAAACATATTTATGGGTTTTTTTTATCTCTACATTCCAGTTCCGGATCATACTTCAGATTTTCCAGAAACTTAATACAAGCTTCAGAAAATGAGTTTTTCTAGATCTGCTATATTATGAGGTAAGTATCTTACTCCAGTAATCTTTGCAAGCTTTCCTCCATTCTTTATCATAACAATTAAATGTAAGAGACTAAAGTTGGACCTAGGACCTCTTTCCTTATGCAATTCTCATTATGCTAATCTTACATAGGAGATCCTTTACAATCCAAATTTAGATCTTACATTTTGGTGAACCCGCGATAAACAACTCTTTCTTTTCATTGGTGTTAGATTTACATTTCATTTTACATCTTGCATGAGCATAGAAATAGATTTCTTTTTCCTTGCATTTATATTTCAAAAAAAATAAAAATCACAAAATTACTTTTAAAATATAAAAACATTTACATTTTTCATGCTTGTAGTGCTTGCTTGTGTTTAACATGTATGAATTTTGTTTTGAATACTTTTATGAGGATTTTGTTGTACAAAGTGATAGATCCCTTAATGAGGTACATGGAAGTGAGAATACAAATGGTTTAAATGAGATCTCCATGGATCACTTTCCTATCTCATCCTCATCCACAACCTCTCCAATTGACCTTTACCATAGAGTATATGCATGGTTACCTTCATATTCCTCTATTTGCAACATTGAGACACCTAAAATGATATTTTCTAAACCTTTGATGACAGTAAAAGGGTGTCCTTGAATAAATATTAAGGGTAAACCCAGAGATCCTTTGGATTTCTTTGATAACATAGATTTTGTTTCACATGCTTATCGCACACAAAATAATCCCCAACCTATTGTCCTAGCTACTTTACCTCCTGCCCAACCTATGCTTCCTCAAGCACCTAGGTTACCTTCTTCTTTTAAGGAATATGACTTAGTGGAACAGTTACGCGCTACTCCAGCTAAGATATCTTTATGGGAACTACTTCAAACTTTTCCTACATATCATGAGGCATTTCAAAAAGATTTATCTACTCTCCCCACTACACCTCCTAATCAAGAGAACATTAATTCATGTCTAGAGTGAATTCATACTATGCCTTCTGTACCTCCTATTGTGTTTTCTGATGATGATTTACTTACTATTGAGATGCATAATCAATAATATGCTCTTATGGTGGCTATCTCTATTAATCCGAGTATCATTCGTAGAACATTTATTGATAATGGATCTGCGCTTAATGTTTGTAGCATGGATATGCTTAGGGAAATTAAGGCAAATCTTAGAACTATTCAACCAAATAATATTCCTATTCATGGATTTGATAATATTGCAAAGAAAATTTTGGGTATTATTACACTACCTATTAAAGTTGGTCTTGTTCTTCTCTACACTCCTATCCATGTTATGCCAGGACCACTCAATTATAGCCTTTTATTAGGAAGACCTTAGTTACATACTATGCATGCAGTTCCTTCTACTCTTCATCGCAAGGTTAGGTTCATTTATAATAGTTTGATGTACACACTACATGTGGATGATGCACCAAATCCTTACCTGAATGTGGAATATGCTAAGGTTCCTGAGCCTATACAACCGGTAACAAAACCTGAGCAACCACCTGAGGTTAAACAAGATGAGATTCCATCTTCTTCCCTGATGAAAGATGATTGGGGAACATTGTATTTTTATCCTACTTTCCTAGGAGAATATAAAGTCTCAGATTTGGAATTTATGAAAGAAAAAATTGAGTTTGAAAAACAAGTTTTTATTCCATCTCCTCTTTCTGAGGAATTTAAAAGTAAGTCTGTTGCTACTACTCATGATGAAACAATTGAGGCAATAAAACCAGATTGCTATGACATTGTGACATATGTTGCTCCTTTAAGTCAAACTAACATGGCCAACAGATATGGTTCTGGTTATCATTTACTTAGGAAATCAGGATTTAATGGAAAAGGTTGTGGTAAATATGAACAAGGTATACAGGTACCCTTGTATAATGACGACTGCGATTATACTTATGGGTTAGGATTCAATCCTTATAGAAAACCATCAGCTTTTCCTCTTAATGTTAATCATATTTGTCGTGGACATTTGAAACTGGTTAATCCTCTTCTCCTTGACATGGATCAAAAGTCTAGTTTGGACATTTTTCCTGAGGATGAAGCCCTCGCTGATTTTTTAGGAGCCTATCAAGATCTACCTACATTTCATCATAAAAGGAAAAGGCATTATTGCCTGAATAGTGAAGCCAATTTTGGAGAGCATGATGAATTGGATATTTCCCCTTTGCCATTAGATTCTCCCATACAAAGTAATTTATTAATAACTAGGACCATTGACGTTCAAGTGGATGATAATGATGTTGAAAAAATAATCAAAATTGGAAAGTGTTTGAGTCAAGATGAACATGATCAACTGGTTTCTCTTTTACTGGAATATAAGGATATCTTTGCTTGCACATATTCAGATATGCTGGGTATAGACCCTAAGATTGTTACTCATAATATCATTCTTAAATCTAATGCTAAACCTATGAAACAGAAGATTCACAAGATGAATTCGCGCATCGTGTTGCTAGTTAAAGCTGAAATTCAAAAATTATTAGGTGCCAGATTCATCCACTCTATTGATTATTCTGAATGGATTTCCAATATTGTGGCTATTTCTAAGGGAGAAAATAAAATAAGAATGTGCACTAACTTTTGGAATTTAAATAAAGCATCCTTGAAAGATGACTTCCCGCTACCTAATATTGATATGATTATGGATTCAACAACAGGTCATGCGTTATTATCTTTTTTGGATGGATTTTCGGGTTATAACCAAATTTTTATTCCTATTGAGGATAAACTTAAGACCGAATTTATTACACCTTGGGGGACATTCTTTTGGGTCATGATGCCTTTAGGATTAAGAAATGCTAGAGCCACTTATCAATGTGCCATGACTTTGATTTTTCATGATTACATTCATAATATTTTGGAAGATTATGTGGATGATATCTTGGTGAAATCTATACAAAGAGAAGATCATTTGTTCATTTTAGGACAAATATTTGAAAGAATTAGGAGCTACAACATGAGGTTAAATCCTAAGAAATGTTCTTTTGGAGTGGATTTTGGAAAATTATTAGGATTTAATGTTTCTAAGCGAGGCATAGAAGTTGATACTGATAAGATTGATGTTTTTGTTAACATGCCTCCTCCCAAGAATATCTCTCAATTACGCAATTTGCAAGGTAGAATACAATCTATTCATCACTTTGTTTCTAACCTAGCCAATAGGACTATTCCTTTTGCTTCTTTACTCAGAAAAGATACCACTTTTTCGTGGAACCAAGAATGTAAGAAATATTTTGACAAATTTAAGGAATATCTCGCTAATCCTCCTATCTTACAACCTAATCAATTCAATAAACCCTTTTATCTATATACTTCTGCTACTTCAAATGCAGTGAGTGCATTGTTGGCTCAACATGATAGTGAAGGAAAGAAAATACCAGTATATTATATTAGTCAGACCTTGTTGGACTATGAAACACAATATACTCAACTAGAACAACAATGCTTGGCTTTAGTTTATGCTTGTCAAAAAATCTGACATTACTTGTTGAATGTTGAAGTCAATGTGATTGTTAAATTCAATCCTTTAAAACACCTTTTTTCAAAAAATGATCTCTGTTGCCGATTAGCAAAGTGGGTGATGTTACTTACAGAATTTGATCTCAAATTCATCCTTCAAAATTCAATTAAAGGACAAGATTTAACTGATTATTTAGCTGAAGCTCCTTGTCCTCATTCTAATACAATTGTTACCTCAGTAGAATTCCCCAATGAGAATATATTGGAAATCAAACAAGAAGATGTTTGGGAGTTATATTTTGATGGTTCTAGATGCAAGATAGGTTCTGGGGTGGGCATTATCTTGATCCCTCCTACAAAAAAACTGATCCCTATGTCATATAGATTAAATTTTCCTTGTACTAACAACATTGCAGAGTATGAAGCTCTTATAGCTAGTTTAAGGGTAGCTACACTCCTTCATATTAAAAATTTAGAAATTTACTGGGATTTGCAATTGATTGTTGAACAAATCAAAGGAGGTTATCAAACTAAGAATGATAAGGTAATGAAATATCAAGATTTGGCTCTAGATATTCTTTCACAATTCTCTTCTTACACAATTCAAAATCTACCTAGACAAGATAATCGACACGCAGATGCCATGACAAGCATGACTTCTTTGGTTTGTCTTGAGAACAATGAAAAAGACTTTCAATTTACTATACACACTCTTAAATCCCCTACAACTTTTGATAAAGTTACTATTGATTGTTGTAACTTTCATTTAGATGAATGGTATTCACATGTCTTTCATTTTTTGAAAGATAATACTTTTCCTGAATCAGCAACAAGAAACATGCGTAATTGTATTAGAAAACTGGCAGCCCATTATATTATTTTAGGGGAAAAGCTTTACAAATGTTCTTACAATGGTTTACTATTAAGATGTCTTAGCAAAACTGAAGTACCTATAGCTTTAGTAGAAGCTCATTTTGGTTCTTGTGGAGGAAATTTTGGTGGGAAATCTTTAGTCAATAAACTTCTCAAAATGGGATACTACTAGCAAACAATGGAGCAAGATTCCTTTACATTTGTCAAAAAGTGTCCTCAGTGTCAACATGGTAATTTAATTCATGCTCCTGCTCATGAGCTTTGTAATCACGTTGCTCTGTGGCCTTTTAGCATTTGGGGTTTTGACCTTATTGGAAAAATCTCACCGGCTTCTTCTCAAGGACATACATACATTCTCACAGCTACAGATTACTTTACAAAATGGGTAGAAGCTATCCATCTTAATTCTACTACTACAGATGTTATTTGTGATTTCATCCTTAACCATATTATAGCATGATTTGGTATTCCTTCAATGATAGTTTTGGATAATGGCACTTCCTTCATGGAGAAATATCGTATACAACATAGATTTTCTACTCCCTACTACCCTCAATCTAATGGTCAAGATGAAGCATCAAATAAGGTTATTGAACAAATATTAAAGAAAAAAGTTAACAAACATGTGAAAGATTGGCATACACAACTTACTTGTGCTTTGTGGGCTTATAGGACTAGTGTTCGTACAGCCACAGGCACTTCACCTTATAATTTTTTTTATGGTACTAATGCTATTATGCCTTTGGAATTAGAAATACCATCTTTGTGTGTTTCATTTCATGGGATTATTGACAAAGATACTTTCCAGGAACAACGACTACAAGAATTAGAAATGTTAGATGAACGATGAATAAATGCTTTGGAACACATTAAGGCCTATCATAAATCACTTCAGAAACAATATAATCACAAGGTGATTGAATGATCATTCTTGGTAGGTGATTTAGTCTTATATGAAAACCAAAGAAATTTGAATGCTTTGAGAAAGGAAAATTTAGTCCAAATTGGCTTGGACCCTTTGTGGCAATTGAGGATTTTACTTCAGGTGCTTATAAAATTGCTGATATGAATGGTGTTCCTCTCAAGGAACCTATTAATATTATGCATCTCAAATGTTATTTTCCCTAATTCATTTCCCTTTATGTATGGATGTGTTCCTTATAGAATAATTATTTTATAAGTTATGTAAATTAGAATACATTCATACATATTTTCCTTTCCTCTTTTTTGTGTTAAATTTTGTGCATTGATGAAAATAAAGGTAATCAACCATAGAACTAATTGTTCAATGACAAAGTTTTCTTCACAAATAAACTTTTTCTGATTTTGGTACATAGGTGGGACATGTACCATATCTATTAATCTCTATCTCTATTCTCTAAAGGTTAATGGCTCCCAACTCTCTCGGATTTGTGGTGTGAGGCTGAGAATCTTGGAATGGTAGTCTGTGTGTCACTCCTTGATATGCTCTTCTCATGGACCCACTCCTAGGCTCTCTGTAGATCAGCCATCAATTTTTGTTCTCTTTCTTTGCATAACCTCAATTCTCGATGTACACATAGGAAGATATTTCCATGCCTTCCAAGATCCCTTGGTCCTATAAGGGACTCTCTCTCGCTAGCTGGTAGTCAGTAGGATATGCATGTATCCTTTAGAACCTTGGATACAAAACTCCTCCATTCCACTATGCTCACTGCAAAATTCAAATGTAAAACATTTTTAAATACTTCTTCTAGACAAAATATCTATTCAAAACATTCTAAAAAATGTATCATACCTCGATCTCCTGCCTGGGTATCACCAAAGGATCTAAATGGTGGGGGAATGGAATGACTACTCTTTCCTTGCTCACTTTTTCTAGGCCTAGCTGGTGGTGTCTCTGTGTGTGCTTGAGGAGGTCATCATGATCTCAAAGGTGAAACATAGACTACCTGATCACCGGTCCCTATACCATGGCCTAGGGGCACCTCCTCTACTCTCTCTTGTGCTCTCTCCTCTACTCTCTCCTCCTCCATGGGATTTTCATTGAAGGGAGGTTCCTCCTCATCTCTCTGATCCTCCTCCTCTCTTACTAGTATCTCATCTGCTTGGTGGTTCCTCTTTGAAGGACCTGGATCACCCATGGGGTAGTCATAGGGTAAGATAGGATGGGTCCCCTGTAAACTCTAGTATTTGATATATTCTCTGCTAACACCTACATAGGATATCTTAGGGGCTACCTCTATATCCTTTGTCTCATCTGTCTCACTATCTATAATGTCAGCTACTATAGATTGGTGTATGGCGCTGAGTCTCTGATAGTATCTCATCGGATAGGCATACCGAGGTAGTGTACAAGGGACCCCCTGTATAAAACCAAACTGTCTCATCACCCTATCATAGTAGTATGGCATCATGACATGATTGGTAGGACCTTCTAGTAGCTTGTGTTTTTGTGAGTGTCTCAACTGATGTCGGGTATCTGGCCACTCTATCATCTGACAATAAGGTCTCCATATCACATCGACACCTTGTATACGGTCAAGGCATACTCTCCAAAGAGGATATCTCCGCACTGCTAGACATTTGCTAGTGGATATGCAAAGGCTCTTAGTGTGCTCGCATCTATCATCGCAAGAGTACCATGTGGTCATATACATGTGTAATGCTCAAACATCCAAACTTGTAGCAAGGTGCACATTGTAAGACTCTCTTGTAGGTATCTCACTAAATGACTCAGCTCATGATAAAGATGAGCCAACATGCTGCGGTCCCGTGAGATGATGACCCTGTCACTCTCCATCCTATGTACAAGATGGGTGAATGGTGCTAAAAATACTATACCCTTTGTGTTGGGCACTAAAACCAAAGTGAGTATACATAGCATCACTCTCCGTACCAAAGGTGTCGGACCTGCTAGTATGGCTTCTAGGGAAATATGATCTGATGAGGTCCTCATCTGTGGTACTCATCCCAAAAAATACTCCATATCTGCAAAAATCTTGGGAGGACCCCGCAGTACTCTCAGTTTGACAAGCTCAACTTGGATCAGAAGTCATAGGATCCTGTACACATTCTCCACCGTGATCATGATCTGTCCAAATGGAAGATGGAAGGAATAAGTATCCTCATCCCATCTCTCTATCATAGCTGATATCATGGACTGGTGGAACCTCAACTATGGTAGGACTGCTACCCAATACAATCAAACATCTCTCAATAACTGTATCTCATCCTATTGTAGCTTGGAGATACTCCCTCTGATAGATAGTAGTAACCCTCTAAAGGGATGCTCTCAAAGATGGACTAGATCTTGTAAGCACAAACATGAATCATATTAATACTTCTTCATCAAACATCTACTGTACCCACTTGACCTAGTAAAGGTCAACCTTTTTGGGTCAAGGTTGACCTTTTTGGGTCAAGGTCAACCTTTTTGGGTCAAGGTTGACCTTTATAGGTCAATCTCGACCTTATTGGGTCAGGGTCAACCTTTGTGGGTCAAGGTCGACATTCACCCCAAAAAGGACTGAACCTTCCCAGTCAGGGTCGACCTTTGTGGGTCAAGGTCGACATAACTAGGTCAGGGTCAAAATTTTTGGGTCAAGGTCGACCTACCTTGTAAAAACATGAAATTTTCAATCACTGGCACTAGAAACAATAAATTTACCTCAAGCAGTGGTTGTTTGCTGGCCAGGCACTCTCTCGGGACCTCCATGCGGCTCGCTTAAAATTCCTCTCTCTTCGGCATCCTATCTCATTTTAAAATCATGTAAATGGTAAGAATGAGGAGGTAAGTATCTCTTCCTCTTATTTATAAGCTATAAATTAGGGTTTTATTAGGGTTTCATTTGAAATTATTTAGGTTAAAATCAAATTTTCCCTTTATATGCATTTAGATAGACATCTATTCTTTTCATTATAACTTGAGTTTGGTAGCTCCATTTTTAGTGTCGTTAGAGGCATTGGAATTGTGATTTAGATACCTAACCTCTTGAGTCAGTTTAGGAAGGTTTAGGACCCTTAAAAATAGTTTAGGAAAATACTTTTCAACAAATTGCATATTCAGTGTATAGAAATTACCTTATCACCTTGTTTCACCTTCCATGAATTAGTAAGCCGAATCAAGGGGTGCATAAGAGGATCTATATAATTATCAAGATAATCATAGTAAGAATTATGTTCTCTATGGAATTTCATTAACCTTGTGTGTTGCAGGTTGCGGATACTAATGGTTTCTTGTAGGATCTTTACATTGAGGACTTGGCTATATCCTTTTTATACTTTATGATGTTTTCTTACTTTAGCTTGCATATTCACGTAGTGTCATATCTTAGCTAAAGTGGAGGCTAAATGTATCATCTTAAAATGGAAGAAGTTCCATTTTGATAGGTTTAGCACCCTCATTCAGAATGTTAGCATATTAGATTTGCATTTATTATACATTTGTGCTTGATTCCGCATGTTTAGGTGAAATTAGGGTTAGGATCTTGTGAATCCTCCTGGATTTCCCTCTACATGACTCTTTTCTCTAGGTAGAATATATGTATTGGTCCTCCTAGGCCTCATCCTATTATCTCTCTAGGCCTCTAGGCCATCTGAACATTCTAGAATATTCCCTCACCTTCCTAGGTCCCCGGCTGACCTAGGAATCCCACAAATACTTTCTGGTGACCTGCCTGAAACCTCCAGCCAGGGTCAAGGTCAACCCTGACCTAGGTTAGGGTCAAGGTCAACATTGACCTAGGTTAGGGTTGAGGTCAACCTTGACCTAGGTCAAGGGCGAGGTCGACATAGACCTCTATCAGGTGTTGGTCTCCACTTTCAAATCTGGAGCTTATCGAGGCCCAGAACTTAAAATAGGTCCCCGGGCTCGGATGCAAAAGTGTTTTCTCTGATATTTGAATTGATATATCCCCTCCTTGGTTGTTAATTATAATTGGACCATGGTTCAAGGTGAAATTTGAATTTGGGTCCCTTGCGTTGCCTTAGGTGGCCTATATTGAGATCTCTATCTAAACACTCTCTTTTGCCTTCATTGGATCATGGAAGAAAATCGGGAGATGACATGATGAACTGATGATGCAAACAAGAAAGAGGAAGATATAGAAAAAAAATCTAGGACATATCATAATTTCAGTCAAGCATTTTGAGGACAAGCTATCATGGATCTTCATTGAAGCAAGATGACACTCTCTTTAGATCTACTATTCTCAACATTCAAGCATTCAAAGGACATTATCATGGGGTAGCAATTACGGATTGTGAGTTGATGGGAATACTTTAGCCTTGGGGGCTTGGTATGCTTTCTTTGACATATTCAAATCTATGCATTGCTTTCTCATTTTCATGTTATGTTAGGATTTTTAATCTAGAAGATTAGATCTTGATATTGCATATTTAAAGACTCTTTTCAAAAGAGCAATACACACACATATACATTCTATATTCAGATATTTGTGGAGGTGGAGATCACCAAAATGGGGGTTTAACTAAGGAAAAACCCTATATAGCCACCCCAAAACCCCTCTTTTTAGATATTTATAGGTGCTATTTCCTGAAGTTACAGGTACAGAATAGTACATCTAAGACCAGATTTGGATACCCTTTTCGGCTTTCTTTCGGGATCCACAAATAGATTTTTTTTTGACACTATGCAGGTTAGGGTTGACATTATTGGGTCAGGGGTGACATTTGTGGGTCAAGGTTGACCTTTTTCATAAGACAGCGTCAGATCAGAAAAAAATTCTAGGTTTTTCTCATTTCTGCGTTTCAGTTCTGGATCATACTTTAGATTTTTGAGAAACTTAATACAGGCTTTAGAAAATGAGTTTTTCTAGATCTTCTATATTATGAGTTAAGTATCTTACCCCACTTTTCTTTTCAAGCTTTCCTCCATTCTTTATTATAAGAATTAAATGTAAGAGACTGAAATTGGACCTAGGACCTCTTTCCTTATGCAATTCTCATTGTAAAAATCTTACATAGGAGATCCTTTACAATCCAAACTTACATCTTTCAGAAGTTAAATGAAGCCAAGAATAAGTACTATTCTTATGACTTGGAGTTGTATGCCTTAGTTCACTCTCTTAGGAAGTGGAGACATTACTTGCTACCCAAATAATTTGTAGTGTTTACTAACAACCAGGCCCTTAGCTATATAAATACACAAGAAAAGCTAAGTAATAGACACCTAAAGTGGATGGAATACCTTCAAGCATTCACATTCAAAATCAAGAACAAGAAGGGAAAGTTGAACAAGGTTGCAGATGCACTAAGTAGGAGGATGTTGACCATTCAAGAAGTTTAGTTAAAAAGCATTGGCATAGAGAGCTTCAAGGACCTCTATAGGGATGATTAAGACTTTACTGAAGTCTACAAGGTATGTCCTGATTTTCAGAATCATTTTCACAGTAAGTTTTTTAATTTTACCTTGAAAAGGGGGTTGTTGTTTAGGGGAAACCAATTGTGTGTTCCTAAGGGTTAAATGAGAGAGAACCTTATCCATGAGAAACATAATGGTAGCTTAAGTGGCCATTTTTGTGTGAACAAAACCATGGAGTTAGTACAAAGGTTTTACCATTGGCCAAATTTTGTAAGGGATGTAACAAAATATGTTGAGCAATGTGTAGTGTGCATGAAAGAAAAATGAGGAGCTAGTAATGTAGGTTTGTATCAACCTTTACCAATCTCTAATAAACTATGGGAGTGTGTTAGCATGGATATCATTGTAGGGTTACCTAAGACAAAACATGGTTATGATAGCATCTACGTTGTGGTAGACAGATTTAGCAAAATGGGTCATTTATACCTTGTAAAATTACTCATGATGCTATTTATATTGCACATTTGTTTTTTATGGAGGTTGTAAGGATCCATGGTCTACCCCTAAGCATTGTATCAGATAGGGATGTCAAGTTCATGAGACATTTTTAGAAAACACTATGGAAAAGATTGGTACTAACCTATCATTTGGTTAAGCTTACCACCCTCAGACTAATGGTCAAACTAAGGTGGTTAATAGAGTGCTTGGTAACTTGTTAAGGTGCCTAACTAAAGAATATGGAAAAACATGGGATGTGGTCATTCCCCAAGTAGGATATGCATATAATGATAGTGTGAATATAACAATAGGTAGGAGCCCATTTGAAGTTGTTTATGGGATGCACCCAAGGGGTGTATGTGAGCTTAGGGATCTTGGAACTATGGAGTATAGGACTAGTTATGTTGAAGACTTAACTCAAACCATGAAGGAGATTCAAGAGAATGTGTAGAGGACTATACTGGAGTCTACCCAAAAATTGAATGCTAAAGTGGATGAGAAGAGAAAGAATGTTCACTTTGAGATAGGGGACTATGTCATGCTCCATTTGAACAAATCCAGGTTTTAGAAGGGACTGCCTACTAAACTCCATATGAAAAGAGTGGAGCCATGAAAAATCTTAGCCAAGTATGGGGCTAATGCACACAAAGTGAATCTACCTGAAGATTTTAATATTTCACTAGTGTTTAATGTTTTAGATTTGATTAAGTTTAAGAGACCCTTAGCTGAGATAGATATGAATAGTCAAGGGGTTGTACAAGATTTTTAACCTATTGTCTTACCTCCCAAGGAATAGTTGCTAGCTGACAAGATCTTGGAGTCCAGGATACAAAAGACCACTAGACACAAGGTGTACATGGAACACCTCATAGAGTGGAAGTATAAGCCAGAGTCAGAGGCAACATGGGTTGCAACTACAGAATTCAAGAAGTTAGGGTTACTATTGACATCTTAGCCACATGAGTGACATGACTATTTCTTGTCGGGGAGTATGGTGCAGAAGCACCTAGGTAGGGCTATATTGTAACCTAGGGTTCCTAGTCATGTTTTGGCTTATACTGGTCTTAACCAAGCCACTATTGAAATAAGAGGGCTAGATAGTACTAGATTATTATTTTTTTGGTTAGGGGGCCTAACTAGGTCATTTGGCATCCTTACAGTATTGTTTTGTCCAAATTTGAAAAAGTGGGCAAATGTTACAAATGTTGTGGAAATATTGCATTTGTGCATTTAGAGGAATAAATTGAACAAGAAAGGGGTAGGATACATATTTAATGATCTAGTAAGCATAATTATGCATTTTTTTGAGTTTTATAGTGCGGTGACCAAGTTTGGATGCAAGATTGGCAAAGTTGTAAAAGTTGCTGACAACTTTGCAAAATTGAAAATGTTGTCATTGACAACATTTCTTGCTTCAAGTGCATTTTTGAGCATATGGTTATGTAAATTTATAAAATAGATGGTGTGTGGGAGGATCAAATATTTAAGGCCTATATCGATCTATGTGAAGGGTTGGACAACATTGGTAACAATTTGGTTAATGAACAAGCAACTTTTCTGAGCAATTTTACCACAGTTATTGCATTTTTCATTCATTTTGTCATTTAATGGATTGATCTATGCACTGTAACTCATGCATGAGATAGTAGATGTAAATAATCAATTTTTTTTGTGTGTAGATAATTTTTTGGTTCTATTTCATTACATTTTGTAAAATGTTTTGGTTTTAGCACTGTCGCTGGCCTGATCTAGACAATTTTTTCTTATGGGGTCATTACTCATTTTCCCCCCTTGGCATCTGTATATTTCCTTGGGATTTATGAGATGAATCCTTGTACATTAATTCTGTAAAATCTTGGGCCTTGGAAAGCAAGCTTTTTAGTTTTGCAGTGATGCCCCAGGCGAGCTAGAGGAGCATGGTTAGGGATCACAGTCAATTACAGAAGTATTTAGAGGGATTGAAGGCATTGGTTGCTTCAATCTGAGCATGTGGAGAGGAGGATTGATGTAACACCCAACCTCGCTCTCCAAACCCCAAAATCTCTTAGGGATACCTTAGGTCTTTTACCTGACCAACTAGGGTTTCCACTCACCCTAGGCTTCCAAGGATCCTACTCAAGACATCCTTGCTATTCAGTTGGGGCACACCAACAAAGTAGAACCATGCTTCCTCACTAACTTCTCCAATCCACAATTCCCCTCAAGTCCATCATAAGCCTCCAAGATTGTTAGCCACTCATCTAGGGTTCCACTAGATCCCTAATAACATCTAACAACCCAATCAACACTGCAATCATGAGTAATTACAATCCATAGATGTAAATACACTAAAAAGATGCAAAAAAAGGCTACTAGGATTAGCCCTCAATATGGACATAAACTAGAATATCTTGAAAAACCTCTTAATAGTGCCACAAAAAAATCAAAAATATGGATACCCTTTTCAAAGAGATTGGAGATTTTGTCAATTTTAAACCCCCAACTTGTCCCTATAGTCAAAGCATAAATTTAGGCTTAAAAAGAGGGTTTCAAGGGTTTCACTGCTGACAGTAGAAATTTTTGCTTTTGTCCCTCTTGGGAACCTTTACAGAACTTCCCCTTTAGATTAGAGTTATTCTAACCCTCTTTAGTTCTTTTCTCATACTTGGATTGAGGCAACAGTGCCCTGAATCTCCTTCATTTCCCGCTGTCTGCTCTGTGATCCCTAACCAAGTTACCCTTGACTTTCCTAGGGCATCACTTCAAAAATTCTTGCTGAGATTTTCTTGGGCCCTCTTGTAGTGTACATAGAGTAAATGGAGTCTAGTTCTAAATCCCAAGAGACCATAGGAATCCAAATGTGGGAAGTGGCCCTAAGACCCCATTCTACTGTTGTAATTATGTTCAGGCCACCGAACTGGCAAAACCAAAATGAAATTCTAAAGTATTACAAACTGAAAGGAAAACTCAAAAAAAATCCACACAAAGATTCAAAACAACATTACAGAACTTCTCCAATACAAAATTCTAGCCATCTAATCCACTTCTTGTTCAAACACTTAGTAAAACACAAAATTAACAAAGAGATGCTTATGCATAGACCGTACAGTGCTTCTTCAAAATTGACCAACAAGATGAAAAGGTTGTTATTGTCCTTTTATAGGTTCCTACCTTGCATTCTTAACTATTTAATATAGTTAGAGCATTTTCAACACACGAATTCTAAAATTTTTCTCATAGCAAGAAAAGTTGTCAAGACAGCATGACAACATTTTTAGCAACTTTTGCTCCAAATGGAGTTAGATTTCCAAACTTGTCCTAAAAACCTAATAAGCATGGAATATGCATAAAATGACCTTGGATAACCTATCTAAGGCCTTAGGAACCTTTCTAGACCAATTTACCCATTCTAGGACCTAAGTCACCTAGTTGACAACAAATAGCAACTTCTAGCAGCTTGGCCATTGTGGGCCTTTCCAACTTTCCTAAACACGCCAAAGGACCAAAAAATTCCTCTTATTGAAATAGAAATGTGGCTAGCATAACTACAATCCAAAATAACAAAGAAGCCCTAGGTCTCACACTAGCCTACCTAGGTTCTCCTGCACCATACTCCCCCCCCCCAAGGAACTAAGATGAACTTGATGGGAGCATGTCCAGGGGTATGCCAAGCTTTTGGAACTCTGCCTCAGCAACCCAAGAAGCCTCTGCAGTTGGTTTTCCCTTCCAATTGATGAGGTTCTCCATATAGACCTTGTGCCTTGTAGACTTCCTCACCCTTGAGTCCAACACCTTCTTTGCCTCCAACTGGCTATTGGTAGGTGCTGCAGCAGGTTCAAAATCATCGCGAACATCTGGAATGATCTGAGGTAGGTTACCTCTATATTCCACCAAGTCTTTCACATTAAAAATAGGGGATATGCCTAAATCAAAAGGTAAATCTACCTTATAGACATTTTCTCCATACTTTTATAATATCTTGCAAGGGCCCACTCTCTTCATTTGTAGCTTGGTAGGAATACCTTTTTGAAGCCTTGCTTTTTTCAAATGGACCATCACATAGTCTCCAATAGAAAACTGAATATTCCTCCTCTTTTCATCCACCTTGGATTTGATTTATTTGGTATTATCTTGGATGGTCTTCTTGACTTGCTCATGAATCTCCTTCATGGTTTGTACAAAGTCTTCAACTTGACCACTTCTCTGATCCATACCTCCAAGACACCTCAATTCACACACACCTCTTGGATGCATTCCATAAACAATCTCAAAAGGGCTCTTGCTAGTGGTTCTATTCTTGCTATCATTGTAGGCATATTCTACTTGTGAGATGATGACATCTCAAGTTTGGCCATACTCCTTAGTTAGGAACCTAAGAAGGTTACCCAAGGTCCTATTAACCACTTTAGTTTGACCATCATTTTGGGGATGGTAAGTTGAACCAAAAGACATGTTTGTGCCAAGGTTCTTCCATAAGGTCTTCCAAAAGTGACTCATGAACTTGACATCCCTATCAGACACTATGCTTAATGGGAGTCCATGAATCCTTAAAATTTCTTTGAAAAAAAAGTGAGCACTATGACTTGCATCATTAGTTGTCTTACATGGGATGAAATGCCCTATTTCACTGAATCTATCAACCACAACATCAATGTTATCATAACCTTGCTTAGTTTTAGGAAAACCTACAAAAAAATCCATACTTACACAATCCCATGACTAGTTTGGAATTGGTAGGGGCTGGTAAATACCTGCATTGCTCATTCCTCCTTTTGCCTTCATGCACACCATGTACTACTCCACATACTTGGTCACATCCTTGACCAACTTAGGCCAATAATAGAACCTTTGCACTAGCTCTATGGTCTTGCTGACACCAAAGTGTCCACTCAAGCTGCCATTCTACTTCTCTTGTATTAGGTTCTCCCTCATAGAGCCCCTAGGAACACACAACTAGTTACCCTTGAATAGAAGCCCATTTTGTAATTTATACTCTGAAAATCTGCTATGAAAATGGTTTTCAAAATCCATGCATACCTTGTAGGCTTCAGCAAAGTCCTCATCTTCTTTGTATAGATTTTAAAAACTCTCCACTCCAATGCTATGGAGCTGAATCTCTTGGACTATCAAAACCCTTCTACTCAATGCATAAGAAACCTTGTTCAATTGCCCCTTCTTATTCTTGATTGTAAAGGTGAAGGCCTGCAAATAATCCATCCACTTTAAGTGCCTATTGCTCAACTTCTCCTAGGTATTGATGTAGCTAAGATCCTAATTATCTGTAAACACAACAAATTCTTTTGGCAACAAATAGTGTCTCCACTTCCTAAGACATTGGACTAAGACATAAATGTCTAGGTCATAGGATGAGTACTTTTTCTTTGCCTCATTTATCTTCTCACTATAGAAGGCTACTGGTCTACCTTCTTGACTCAAGACCCCACCCACTGCTAAACCACTTGCATCACATTCTAAGGTAAATAGTGTTTCAAAACTAGGCAATTGTAGGATGGGTTGAGTGGCTACTTTCTTCTTCAACATATCAAAAGACTTTTCAGCCTCTAAGGTCCACTTAAACTTAGACTTAACTCCCCCCTTTATTGTATCAAGTAAAGGTGTACAAATACCACTAAAATTTCTAATAAACTTCCTATAGAATTGGGATAGTCCATCAAAGATTCTTACCTCAGTGGCTGTGGTAGGTGTTGGCCAACTTAGTATAGAAGCAACTTTCTCCTTGTTCATTTTCAAGGATCCTTTAGATACCACAAAGCCTAAATATGCCAAATCTTGCTTGAAAAAGTCACACTTCTCCAAGTTGATGGCTAGCTTCTCATCATGAAGTCTATTCAAAACTGCCTCTACATGCTTGACATGTTCCTCTTAGTCTTGCTATAGATGAGGATATCATCTAAGTACACCACCAAAAATTTGCCTGTGAAGTCTTTAAACACTTCATTCATGAGCCTCATGAATGTGCTAGGGGAATTGGAAAGGCCAAATGGCATAACAAGCCATTCATAGAGACCATCTATAGTCTTAAATGTTGTCTTCCACTCATCCCCCTCCTTGATCCTTATTTGGTGACACCCACTCTTCAAGTCCAACTTGGTGAAATACATAGCACCCCCTAGACAATCCATAAGGTCTTCAATTCTTGGAATAGGAAACCTATACCTAATTTTAATTTGGTTAATAGCCCTTGAGTTAGTGCACAACCTCCATTTTCCTCCCTTCTTGGATTCCAAAACCATCGGGACTGCACAAGGACTTATGCTTTTCTTTATCAAACCTTGGTCCATCAATTCTTGGACTTGTCTTGCTACCTCTAGGTTTTGATTTGGAGTGAGATTATAGGCTACTTTATTTGGCAAAGAGGCACCTGGTGCAAAGTCTATTTGATGACTTATAACCCTCCTAGGAGGTAGGGTGGCTGGGGTACCATCACTCACTATGTCCTTATATTTTTCAAGAAAAGTTTGGACCTCACTTGGTAAGGGCTCCTTGACTGATTTCTCTTCATTTGTGGAATTTAGTATCACTACAAATCCTTGGCTTTCCTTATGTTTAAGGTCCTTCACAAACTCCTTTCCACCACTTAGCAGTACACTAGGCAATTGGACTATGGTTCATCCCCTTCCAACAAAGACTGAATTTTGAAAGTCTTGGCTTCCTTTTTGAAAGTTATGGCATTAGCCCTACCATCATACACAACCTCCCTATCAAATTGCCAAGGCCTCCCTAGCAAGAGATGACAAGAATCCATGGGAAAACTATCACACAACAACCGATCCTTGTAACCTACAATAGAAAAGTCCACCCATGTTTGCTCATTAACCAAAATGCTTTGCCCTTTGTTAAGCCAAGTGACCTTGTAGGGGTTGGTATGGGGAATCTTCTTTAGTTTGAGCTTAGTAATAGCCTCCTCTAATATCACATTATCAGTTGATCTGGAATCAACCAAAACCTTGCACAGTTTCCCTAGGATCTTGCATTTGATCCTAAATAAGGCCCTCCTATGTCTGGGCTCATCAAGGGCTAGTTTCTTAATCAACACCCTTCTAAACATGAGATTCTCACCATTTTTAGATTCAATGTGGTCTATATCAGCATCCTTGCAACTCATACTATCCTCTTGGGCATAGGCCAATCTTTTGTCTTGATTTGAAGGAGAGGGGTTGTCCGAGCATCTATAGGCAGGATTGCCTAGCTATCCACAATTGTAACACTTCATAGTTGCAAAATAAGAGTTGCTCCTACCTACTCTACCTCTGCTTGATCCTCCTTGATTGCCTCTCCCTCTATTTAAGCCACCCCTTGTAGAGTGATCACTAGTTTTCTTTGTGAGCTTACTCTCCCCTTGGTTCCTTTGCTCACTACCTTTTCCTTGGTAGCCTCCCCTTTGACCTCTCTGATTTCTACCCTTGCCTCTGTCTTTGAAGTTAGAATCCCCTTTTCTCCTATTCTTTTCTTCTACCTTCATAGCTAGTTGATGACACTTTTGGACAGTAGTAGGGGCCCACAAGCTAAGCTCCTCTTGGATATTCCACTTCAACCCACCCAAGCACCTAGCCACTTTGATTGGCTCTTCTTCTTGTAACTTAGACCTTAAACAATATCTTTGGAATTCCTCAGTATATGAGGCCACCTTTAGGTCTTTCTTCTTCAAGTTTTGTCTCTTCCTATGAAGTTGTATTTCATAGTCCTCTGGAAGATAACTCTCCTTCAATTTGGTTACCATAGCCTTCCAATTTTCTATTGGTTTCTTTCCCATGCTTAACCTCTCATCCTGGAGGTATTTCCACCAAGTCAAAGCTGACCCTCTGAGTCTAGACTTGGCCACTTTAACCCTTTGGGCCTCACTTATCCCTTCACACTCAAAATGATTCTCAATTGCTTCAATCCAGTCTATGACTTCCTCAATATCCATCTTTCCTCCAAATAGAGGTTTCCCTTCCAAAGCTTTGCCACTTAATGCTTTTATGGCTTTTAAGAAAGGTTCCTCATTCAATACTAGGTCAAGTTCAGGGATATAGTCTTCTTCCTCAATCTTCTTCTTACTCTTACCACTAGATTCTGCTTCATATTCTTTCTTCCTAGTAGCATCTACTAGTTCTTCCATCTTTACTCTCATTGTTTCCAAAGTATCCTCAAGGAGTCTATTTTTCTCCTCCATATCCTTGGATAGCTCTCCATTTGTCACCATCTTTGTAGAACCATAAGATTCCACCTCTAACATAAACCAGTCTTCCCAAGTTTCTCAACTTGCTCTGATACCACTCTGATGTAACACCCAACCTTGCTCTCCAAACCCCAAACTCTCTTAGGGCTTCCTTAGGTCTTTCACCTAACCAACTAGGTTTTCCACTCATCCTAGGCTTCCAAGGATCCTACTCAAGAGATCCTTGCTATTCAATTGGGGCACACCAACAACATAGAACCATGCTTCCTCACTAACTTCTCCAATCCTCAATCCCACTCAAGTCCATCATAAGCCTCCAAGAGTGTTAGCCACTCATCTAGGGTTCCACTAGATCCCTAATGACATCTAACAACCCAATCAACATTACAATCATGAGTAATTACAATCCACAGATGTAAATACACTAAAATGCTGCAAAAAAAGGCTACTAGGATTAGCCCTCAATATGGACTTAAACTAGAATATCTTGAAAAACCTCTTAATAGTGCCACAAATAAATCACCAATATGGATACCCTTTTCAGAGAGCTTGGAGATTTTGTTAGTTTTAAACCCCCAACTTGTCTGTATAGTCAAAGCACAAATTTAGGTTTAAAAAGAGGGTTTCAAGGGTTTCACTGCTGACAGTGGAAAATTTTTCTTTTTTCCCTCTTGGGAACGTTGCCAGAACTTCTTCTTCAGATTTGAGTTATTCTAACCCTCCTTCTTTCTTGTCTCATACTTGGATTGAGGCAACAGTGCCCTCAATCTCCTCCATTTCCCGCTGTCTCCTCTGTGATCCCTAACCAAGTTACACTTGACTTGCCTAGGGAATCACTTCAAAAATGCTTGTTGAGCTTTTCTTGGGCCCTCCCGCAGTGTACATAGAGTACATGGAGTATAGTTCCAAATCTTAAGAGACCATAGGAATCCAATGGTGGGAAGTGGCCCTAAGACCCCATTCTACACTTGCAGTTCTCTTTAGACCAGCGAACTGGCAAAACCAAAATGAATTTCTAAAGTATTACAAACTAAAAGGAAAACTCAAAAAAAATCCACACAAAGATTCAAAAACACATTAAAGAACTTCTCCAATACAAAATTCAATCCATCTAATCCACTTCTTGTTCAAACACTTAGTAAAACACAAAATTAACAAAGAGATGCTTATGCACAGTCCGTATAGTGCTTCTTCAAACTTGACCAACCTGATGAAAAGGTTGTTCTTGGCCTTTTATAGGTTCCTACATTATGTTCTTAAATATTTAAGACATTTAGAGCATTGTCAACATACGAATGCTAAAAAGTTGCTCATAGCAAGAAAAGTTGTCAAGACAGCATGACAACATTTTTAGCAACTTTTGCTCCAAATGGAGTTAGATTTCCAAACTTGTCCTAAAAACCTAATAAGCATGGAATATGCATAAAATGACCTCAAATAACCTATCTAAGGCCTTAGGAACCTTTCTAGACCAATTTACCCATTCTAGGACCTAAGTCACCTAATTGATAATAAATAGCAACTTCTAGCAACTTGGCCATTGTGGGCCTTTCCAACTTTCCTAAACACACCAAAGGACCAAATGGTTCCTCTTATTGAAGTAGTGATGTGGCTAGAATCACTACAAGCAAAAATAACAAAGAAGCCCTAGGTCTCACACTAGCCTACCTAGGTGCTCCTACACCAAGGATATGAGTGTGAGGAAGGCCCATCCCCAAGGGGAAGTTCTTGTGAGGATTTCTACGGGGTGAAAGAATAAATCCTTATGGATGTTGTCAATATTTTGGGAAACTCTTTTTTTAGGCCTAAATATAGAAACCCACTATATGGACAAGTTGGAGAGGTGAGACCAGATAAATCCAAGAGGTTTTCAAAAAGGGTACTCAGAATTGCAATGTTTTTACCACATTGCTGAGAAAATTCTGGAATTATATGCCAAAAGGTGTGTTTTAAGGCCTAATTCCTTGTAGCCCTATTTTGTTCAAATTATTCAGAAAATTCCTAAAATTGATAAGGATTTCATTGCATTTTTATGTTGATAAGAATTTTCATGAATCCAATGCCCTAGAAACAAACCTTCCTCTCCACTGGTGACATTTTTTGGTCATGTGTGATCATTTGGTGTGGAGGATGCAAGAAGACATCCATGGAGTATGTTGGTGATTGATTTGATTTCATTATGGGTGTAGACAAATTGAAGAGGTGGAGGATTGAAAATGGGATCCTTGTGAGTTAGGGTTTGTGAAGGACCCTAATAGGCTAGAGAAGTGGCCTAGAGAAGACCCTAGGAGAAGGTAGGGTTAGAGAGAAAGATTTTTCTTTACATCAGGATGATTAAAATGAGAATGTAATATAGGTTATTATTCCCCCCACAATGTAAAATTGCCGCTCTTATATCGTTGAACAACTATCATGTCTTCTTATGAAATTAATTGATTGCTCCAAGAGAGGTCACACTCTATAATTAATTCTTTCTTTATAGAAAGAGACACCCTTCCTTGAATATGTTCTTCTTTGTTAGTGCTTGACCACGATCATAGCAAATTAATATATCTCTTTAATGAAAATCATTTTCAGGAATTTCACATAGACTCGTACACAGTCTGTCATAACTTTTGAAACCCACACTTTCTCTCCAATCCCTCTGGTAAGATTATTCAAAATTTTTTTTTCACCAACATATCCAAAAGTCACAAAAATCCAACAGTGGATTTGTCAGATATGGTCCTTGTACTGAGACTATATTTTCTAAGAGAGTCACACATTCACCATCAAGAGACTACTCCCTTACATTTGGAGTTTGGCTTTGACACCATGTTAAGTTTTACGATAGCTGCAAATATAATAGCACTCTAAGTTGTATGTTTTTTCCAAAATGGAGAAAACTCTATTTCATTTATATTGAAAATAAGGATAGGAGAGACATGTCTGTTCATGGGACATGTCTATTT
Organism: Thuja plicata; assembly: GCA_018584345.1. Taxonomy (NCBI): domain Eukaryota; kingdom Viridiplantae; phylum Streptophyta; class Pinopsida; order Cupressales; family Cupressaceae; genus Thuja; species Thuja plicata. Next base: position 275,722 of record MU225669.1, read on the forward strand.
ATTATTATGAGATTAATATAATGACAATTGATTATATATATATACACACACACACACACACAAACACACACACACACACACACACATATATATGTGTGTGTG